>JAPZDV010000021.1:19344123-19358903 GCA_029814665.1 Acanthurus lineatus | reverse complement strand
AAATTTAAAATAGTATAAGATGAGTTCAACAAATACCAGCAGAAACCACAAGTTCATCTCCCCAGAAAGAGAGATGCTGTTTGCATTTACACACGAGACTGACCATTTCAATCTCCCAGCATGCCATTGGGTTCAGTCTGAATCTAAAGTTAATGTTTTTCTACACATTCAAGGTTCAAACTGTGAGACTGTTTGGGGGTAAAGCAGCTGTTGTCCTGATAAATCCCCAGCTCCATCAGAGCTTAAAAAACAAAACAAGAACTGTGTTTCACAAGCTGAAAGTTTATTCTGTCGCCTCTGGAGAGTTTTCTGGCTCAGATGGAAAACAGGCAGCTACAGTAAGGACACTGACACGCCTCTCAATTATTACACACAATACAAAACAAACCATAAAACCCTGCAGTCTCAGAAAAGGCTGCACTTTTAACATTTATGCTGAAGTATATTTCAAGATTACTGCATTATTTTATGTTCTTTTGGGTCATGCAGTATTTACACTCTGGCTTCCTTTAGAGTTGCACCACAGGCAGAAGTAAGCTTATCATGAATAGGAGCTATTCTTGAGTCCAATATGTAAACACGCTGAGAACCGAGCATTTCTGTATGGTCTATATATAGTAAGCTGGGAGCTTGCTTTTCCTTAGTGTCCCAGATCCTGAGAAACCAAAAATTTTTCCACTGGGAAGAGAGCCAGCAGCTCATGCTGTCAACAAATGCAACACTTAGACGAAATTCAGCGAAGCAAACAAAAATCTTCCTCTGAACACATGACACACACCTGCCGGTCTAATAACTACAAAATGTGGATTTTACAAAGCTTTTACACATCCGTCGTCACTTGTTTTGAGTGCACGGAGGTCGACTCAAGATTCAATACAAGAGTCAATAAATGACCTTATATATCCTGATCATATCTCACACACATCAGCTGGTTATATACCAAGATAGTAAAGAGGTAAAGTGCACATACATTCCTTTCTAGAAGGACGTATCTCTACAAATCTTGGCAGCTCTTTAGGTTCAACATACCAGAGCCATCACACCCACTCCTGCCAAAGAGAAACACAACAAAACACAACAAAACAAGGCGCAGGTTGCAGTCACACTGCAACAGTATTAGCTTTGGCTTTTCATAAGCTGAGAGACCTCAAGCAATATGTTTTAACCGCAGAAGACCTTTTCAACAAACACTGCAGAAAGAACTTCCCTCACACTCATCGCTAACATCACCAGTGTTCAGCAAAAACACGAACTGAGCGCAGGACTTCGACAGGACGTGCACATCACGCTGATGTTATCACCATCAAAACAGGGCGACGTGTGACTTACCTAAACAAGATCCTCTTGAGAAGCTGCTGATCTCCTTCCGTGTAGCCCGGCCAGTCCTTCTGAACTTCCTTATACAAAAAGTCCTTCAATGTGAAGGTGTTGTCTCTTCCATTTAGGTTGGCCACCTTGGAAATGAAGAATGGAGGCAACAGGTGAGTCTACCTGCTTTAACTGCAGGTTGAGGATAATCAGAAGTGAAAGCCTCACACTGAGCGACTCGAGGTGAGAATACTGAGGCGGTAAACGTGTCTCGGTGTAACCTGTTGCAGGTGGCTGTCCAGGGAGTCTTTGTCTGCTGGCTGGAGCCCATCCTTCTGCAACCTCAGGATCAGCTCCGGCTTCTTGTAAGGCTTGAGGGCCAGCAGGTGTATGAGGCGTTCCCGGAGCGGCCTGTGCTGAGCCGTGCTCTTCTTCAGCGTGCTGCTCGAGATGATGACAGGCCGAGACGTCCTTCGTAAGGGGGCGATGTCTGAGAGGCCAGGCGCCGGTTTCCGGATCTGAACCTTCTTCCCTAAAGTGTGGAGAAGTTACATGAGTTAGATGATGTCCTCAAAGAAAAAAAAAGCAAAACATATAAACCCTAATGTCACACCTACAAAAAAATGTACTAATAAAAAGTGAGTGACATGTTATAATTTTAAAGAAAAATATATTGTTTTATGATTAATTTTTAAGTTAAGGACCCAACATGAGACTCTCTGGCTGTCAGGACTTGCTTGTATTTTTAAGAAGAGAAGAAAATAACTATAATCTCAGAATGAAAAACATTTACTTCTGTCAACAACTGTCAGTTCAGTGACTGATAATGGTTGAGAGAGAGATAAAATCTGCGTTGCCTCCCACTGAGACAGAAACAATCTTTGGCACTACAGAACGCCCAGATTAAACTTTTAATGACTCACTGCTGAACGGTGAATAGGCCGGATTTATTTCTATTCAGGCTTTGAGGCAGAGCCTGCTGCGGTTTTCTTCTGCAACCGTAGCATGATGCGTTTTATAGTTCAGGTTAGAGACCAAAGTAAGAAGTCATGCAGGTGATGTGTTACGCCCGGGGACATTTCTGTCTCTGCATGTTTAAATTACATTCGTGGGGATGGGAAGAGAAGAGGATCAGTGGGCATTGGGCACTTTATATGTTTGGCCACTGAGGAAGCAATGGCCATCAAATTCAATAAAGTCCTGGTTACAGATGAGGCGTGCTGGCAGTGAACTGGCCTTCTGCCATTCAGTCCCAGACCCAAACAACCTGTCTGCTGCAATTCACCATCGGAGAAAGGCTACGGGCCATTTGGATGTTTGCAGGGTGCAGAAATTCTTCCAGGTGCTTCACACTCGATAACTCCCACAAATTTTTGGTGTTTAACTGGAAATATTTCTCTCTAGTCGACTAAAAGCTGAGTTTTTAAACTGTCTGACTGCCGGTAAAATGCCGGGTGGTCTGCGTGCATCTGTGCCGTGTCTCCTAACCTACGTATCTCCCCCCAGGCTTGATCACAATGGCACTCCTACTGCGAGTCTCCTCCTCAACCTGGGCCATGCTTTCCCTGGCCTTCTGGTAGGAGTCGTCTGTGGCACATACTGTAATCTTGTCCTGGATCCCACCCAAACAATCCAGCTGAATGCTCCCTTCACTGCCAAAACAAAGAGGAGACAGCGAGCGGGGGAGACGGGGATGGAAAGGGAGAGAGAGAGAGATAAACAGGAAACAAACCAACAACATATTATTTTTAATATGATGCTATTTTAGACTACTTAACACAAATCCACCAGCACAAGCTAATCCTCGGCATTAGCCTTACATTTCTCCCTTTCTGCAATAACCCGTCCAGATGACATCCATTAAACACCCAGAGGGCCCAACTATTATTATTATTTTTCCATTTCCATCCAGCTGTGGGTTCCCACAGTAGGATGCACTGTTGCGTCAAATCCCTTTCTTTCCCGACCTCTCGGCCCCCCCTCACTTTGACATGAATTTGGCAGAAAATGAGATGGTGCT
Source organism: Acanthurus lineatus (assembly GCA_029814665.1). Classification (NCBI taxonomy): domain Eukaryota; kingdom Metazoa; phylum Chordata; class Actinopteri; order Acanthuriformes; family Acanthuridae; genus Acanthurus; species Acanthurus lineatus. The sequence goes on along the minus strand of JAPZDV010000021.1, from coordinate 19,355,575 downwards.
GGCTCACCTGGTGATGTACTGCTGGATGCAGTCGAAGCTGCCCTGGGGATTATCTCTGCCCACATTTGACAGGTAGAAAGTAAACGTTTGCAGTTCACTGGAATTTTCTGACCGTGGTATTGAAATTTTCTGTTGAAGACAAAAAAAAAGAGAAAAATATGAGCACAATAAATCTAAATAACATGATATTTTAACAAAGTCACTAAGGTTTTACTTGTTTTTATGAAATCTAAAGAAGTTCTCTTCATAAACACAAGCATATTTTTTCCCATTCTTCAGTAATGTGTTTCCTTTTTTCATAAATGTGTGTTTTCTCCATTCTTTTTTTGGGCTTGTATATTATCAACATCAATGAAATATTTTCAGACAAGCACCAAGAAAGGATGACTAATTGCACTCCACACCCTTTTGGTAAACTACTCATTCTTCTTTGATGTATTCAGTAACATTTACGACTACGGCGCTACAAAGCTGGAAAATCTAGCCCACACTAGGCGAAGCTGTGAATCAGCCCAAAGCCCATTTTCATCCTGGTTTCCAAAAACATTGAAAACCTCACAAAAAGCATTTAAAATCTGCTGTCTAGACTTCTTTGGGCATATTTTTACGGGATAATCTATGCACTGCAAAATGGTTTCTAATTGTGTTCCTAAAGTTTGACTCAAGAAACTGCAGGTAAATTACTTTAACAGAAGAACTATGAGAGGTATTTCTGCAGTCTCTGGCCTTCGACAGAGTTATGCACATCCTCTTCCACCCCCAAAATTACCCTCCTCCCACACTTCAGGTGTTACTTTTAGCAGACAACAGAGGAAGTGGGGTCAACAACTGTGAGGTAGCGCTCTGAACCTCTGCAAACCTCTGCAATCATCAGCGAGCTGCTGGACTTTTGTTTAACTGCAGAAAATGATTTGTCAAGTGCTAGCTGGGATGCAGATGCAACATTTTCTCTTCAAAAAGCACCGTGCACTATTACAATGAGGCACTGCATGAAAAAATGGTTCATTTGGAACATTTTAATGCATCAGTTGGTGGTTTTTTGAGAGAGAAATGTGAAAGGAAGAGCAGAGAGAGCACAGGACGACACTGAGACTTCCCCTGACTGCACACTTCTATGTGATTTCACCTCAAAATAGTTCTGACACCCTATAATTAGAATGTGTGTTTAAGAGGAAATTAATTTAAGAAGTTCTGTTAGAAAAAAGCTCCAGTTACAGCAGCTTCACATTAATGGTTAGAGCAGGCAGAGGGTGTTGTTTTTCTACACGGTTGTGGTAACTTACACCCCCACTCAGCTCTGTTTTCCTGAGCCACAGGACTGTGCATCACACCGAGCCACGTTAACAAAAGATGGCCGAAGTTACCAATTATGTTGGTACCCCAGGTCTTGACCAGTGAGCAGCTGGTTCCCAGCGAGCTAAGCTGGATGAGCGGCTCGGTCTGTGACTCAGTGCAGGGACTAACATGCGGCCCGGCTGTGGGCGGCTCGTCTCTGTTTACCGAAGGTCCAAACACGTGTGAAGGCTGCAGGTGGCCAACTATAAATAAATAATGTCCTTTACGTGCCCTCCTGTGACCTCAGCCATCAGTAAAGCTCAACTCCAACATAACATAACCCACGCTGCCTTCGCCTTATGGATGATCAATAGCTGATATTATTTAAAAAAAAGATCACTTTTAATTTCTTTTTATAATCGTCATTTTTTCCGTGACCAACAACAGACGCAGGATGAAGAGCTCTCACACCACAAGACTGTGGACGTAGCATTACGATACACACTCAAAATGGCAAGGGGGGGAGGTGGAGGGGAAAAAAACAAAACCAAAAACCCCCACCGCAAAATAGTTTCAACCACAAGATGGTCTGAAACCTTGTAATGAGCCGCTTTCACGTAAGAAGATACATCAACATTAAGTTTTGAATGATTTTGCTCGTTGTTGTCCATCTCAAGACTCAAAACCAGGTCCAGTTTCATGTTTAAAGTTGCATCAAAGCTTTAGATATCAGCCCACCAGCCAACAGGAAACCGACCGACAGGAAAATAACTCTTGACAGCCCGGTCATTAGGACCGCTGGCCACAAATCCACATCTTTCTTTGCTTTATTATATAAATTACAGAAAACAGAGACATAAGATAAGAGAGAATAGCAACTTTTGTCCCTTTTACCTGGATTACTACAGCATCATTAAACCTCTTGCAGTCTCATGTTTTAGATCTGTAGAGGATGTCAGAGGTTGTGAACAGCTGAAGACCACAAAGCTTGTGTCAGAACATAAAATACAATGTGGGAGTTTGAACACAGAAGAAGGATCCTTGTGGAAGGAGGGTCAAAGACGATTCGGGCCGTAATGTGCCATGGTGTTGGAAAAAAACATCCTTATCTACAGCTGGTAAAATCTTTTTTACTGTGGTAACTCATGTTCTTGCAGAAACACAGGAAATTGGTGGAGTGTGTAAATCCAGAGCAGATTACGAGGCAGACGAACTGACTGAAAGGCCTGAGGAGTGACTCACTGACTCACTGACTCACGTGGTGGAGGATGAAGAGGCTCCTCAGGATCCAGTTTAACAAATGTGAGTGTTGCAACCAGGATGTGCATACAATATTTTACTCATCTGTGACAGAAAACAGCTTCTGAGGAAAAATGGGTCATGTTTAAGATGAAACCAGACACTCCCCTGTTTGTTGATAGCGGAGAAGGTTCTCCATAGTTCACTTCACTTCATCCTGACTACACAACATTACGTACACTGTGAGACCGGGTGGGGCCCACAAGGTTTTTAATTGATTAGTTTTATGTGCATATAAAGTGATTGTAATATGATGCATGTGTTCAATTTTAATGCTGACATTTTGTTTGAGTTATTTTTTGAGTCTGAGGATGAAAATGAGTTGCTTCTAAAAAGGGTTTTTCAAAGTAAAACTGAAATAAATAACGTGGAAGAAAGCATCAACATAAAAAGCTTGGCATGGTGATCTTTAACCAGCGTTATCAACAGGAAACACCTGGATGAGCGTGAACCAATCAGAGGAATGACGTGTGACGTAGTGATGAGAGACTCTTCCATGTTGGGGCAAACGCTCTGTCAGATTTTGAGCAATTAAATTAAATTACAGCCTAAAAGTAGACTGAAATGTGTTTCCAAGAACATCCCAGAGAAAAAGTAAGAAGTTCAGTAACAGAATCCTGATTCACGCTAAATTAGCGCTGCTAACTTTTTACTGCGTCATGTGACTTGTGAGCCGGAGCAGTGAACTGTGGGACATGTGACTTGTCAAATTTGAGCCACCTCCTCTGATAGTCTTTTATTGCATTTAGATAGATTATCAGATAAATGGTTGTGGTTTGGCAAATGCGGGCCGGGACGGCTGGAAATCTGTCTGAATGGGAGGGGCCAGACTCGTCTGCCAGAGCCAGTAAACTATGAGCTTGGCGAATTTGGCTGATTCCCAAGCTGCAACGCAACATAATATACTCAACAATTTTAACAACCGTCTACCGGAAAGAGGGAGTTTTTGCACGGCAGTGAACAGACAGGTACATCGGGGAAAAACCGTAGGATGTTTTATGCAGAACAAAGAAACTTACGTAGACCTGGAACCACAAAGTAACCCGAACAAGTCGGGCTAGAAAATGATGCCAAGCACTGGATATTTTCTGAGCTTCTCTTCCTGAACAACAACAGTGATAATGAAGCTGTGGAAACTGAATTTTCAAGCAGGTAATCTTTTGTAGACCTAACTGATTACCCCACGTTAAAGTCACTTTGACTTGCAAATTAAAAATCTTGCATGCAATAGCATCTGTTTAAGTCTTTATCAAAGCTTTGAGTCTGCTGTTACCTAAAAACCCAGACAAAACAGAGCGATGGAAAAAGGCAGCAGAGCACACATTAAAGGGCCTGGAGAGATTACCTAAACACTGGATGGAGCGCAGGGACCGACGACGAAACACATCATTTCTACAAGTAATAGTCCCCCTTATGCAACCGAGGGTGGAAGTGGATTTTTAAACAGGTGGTCCAAACACCCCCTCCCCGCTCTGTCTGCAGCTAGTCTCATCTTCTCATTCTGCATGGCATCTAGCAAACAAAGGGGTCTTTTCAAGTTGGGATTGTTGGAGAGGAGGACTGACCCCCACGCATTTCGTCTGGTCCTGTTCTCCGAGGCCAGAGGAGAGAGAGGGAGCGAATCAGACGGAGATAAAGGTCTGATGCCGACTGTTTCAGTCAGCTAAAGTCACCAGATCTTCACCATTACAAGCAGAAAACACTGAATGATCTGCAACCACCGACGGCCAGCTGACCTTTGACACGTCCACTCCCGCATGAGATAACAAGCCAGTACAATTATTTTACTTTTAAGATTACAGACTAGAGTTTAACAACACTATAACTGTTTTTTTATACAATATACTGATATTTTCAGAACATCAATTAAGAAAACATGTTTGATAAAAAACTGTAGCAGGGACTGAATAGTTTCACCTCACATTAAACAAGTTTTGTCAGTCTTTGGTCTTTGACTTGTGGAGAACAAAAAGGAGAAAGTGAATGTACGAACGAAGGGATGAAAGTTTGAGTTTGTTCTGGTGAAATCTGTCACAAGATCTTCCTCTGGAAAAGCTGCTGACAGGGAGACTGGTGTTTACAGTGCTGAAGGCACTTTAAATGTTAATTAATGGGAAAAATGTAAACAGATTTTATACGAATCGTATTTCATATTTTTAAGAATTGTTTGCAGATTTAATGAACATCAACCAATTTAATGTGATACAACACTGAACAGTTTTTAATGCAAGAAAGTGCTTCTAAACAGTCAGAGTCTATAAATAAATGTCACATCCTTCAGCTTTTTGGTTGATTTTGTGGTCTAATGGCTCTCTACAACATTATGATTCTTTGCATATGTATGTGTTTGTATTTGGGACTTTTATGAACTGCATTTACAAATGGCAGATTCTCAAATACTCTGTGTTTACATTTAATATTATTACTATGATCGAATTCTGCGTTTGTCTGTCCATGTTTTCTGCATTGCAGGATTACTGGGCCGTACATACTATCATCAGCAAAAAACCCAGCGGCCAAATGATTCTCAGGTTTGCCAGAATCAGAGAGAGCAAGTCTGAAAGAAGCAGCAATTGAGGGAGACAAACAGAGTGGGTGGAGTGTAAGACAGAACAAGTATAGAACATCTCCATACACTCACCGCCACAGGCCACTTCTTCAGCGTTTAAAATGGAAAGGAGCATGTAACGGGCAACCTCAGAAACATGCACATAATGTCAGAATGATCTGAGCTGCATCAACAAAACGTGCAGGAGAAACAACACCAGGGACAGAATTAAGGCTTCGACTACCATGTTGAGGTTTTTTTCTCTATCATACATGCTGTAAGAGCCCGCCTGTGTGTTTTATTTGTATATTTCATCCATTTTCAGTCTTTAAAGTCCTTCCTCTCTAAAAAAAAAGTTCAACAAACTTGCACTCTGTGTCTGCGATGAGTCAGAGCTTAGCGAGAGCTGAACGAGATGAATGGACATGAGTGAATGAAAATGGGTTCTCATCATGACAGCCAGGCCATCTGTTCTGCAATTTAGCCACTTTCACACTTCTAACTTGCGTTCTGATCTCAACAGATTTTCCCTCATAGTGAGCCTGCTGCATCGGTAAAATACATGCATCGCTTACGTATTTCAATAGCAGAAATACAGATATGAACAATCGGCTCCACCATCTATTTTCTTGGAACGGACAAACATGGCGCCGTGACAAATATGTTTTGCATGCATTACACGCGTTGATAGATAAAAACGTTCGGCAGATTTCAATGCTAGATGGCATCAAGTCAAAGAGGATGAAAAATGGAGTCTGGCTGCAGATTGCACTGTTTTGCGCTTTACTCTTCTTTTACGCAGAGACACTGACAGCAGGATGGCAGCGTCAAACCCATGAAGACTGCAGAATGAAAACCTTTCATTGCATTTTGTTAACAGCCGGTAAAAACTTGATGCAAAGCGACAGCTGAACACTGACTTTTGATTGTCAATTTAGAAATCATAAACCTTAACAAAAACACACAGACCACAGCTACAACAGCCATCACATCCAATATCTTCTAGCCAACTTCTTCGAGACGACATACACATCAAACAAAGACTGGTTGAACAAATTTGCCGTGCTGCTGCTGCCTGAGGTCTGTATATGAGGATGCAGAAGGCAAGTGCACTGGGATCCTGCAGGCTGTGTGTGTATTACACTGCAGTGTTGGCAGAATGAGGTGCTGGCAGGTGTCATGCAATAATCTGATAGTTCAGCTGTTTGTGAGCAGTTTAGCTTGTTATTTCTGTGCCTTTAACAGGAATGTTTCAACCTTTAGAGTAAACTGCCGTCCTACCTGTAGGTCAAAATGTAAACAAGCAACTGCACTGCGTCCTATTTACTTCTGCCAATCCAAACTTTAACCTTCTCCACACTGTAAAGAAGCACACACAGGCTGTTTTTGCCTGTCAGACTGGGCAGGCTTGCACATGTAAACCCTGCCTACTTCCCATACAGGAAGGAGATGCTTGTGAGCGTGAGGATGTTTATTGTCTTCATGGGGACGTTTAACTGCTCCTGTAGAAAAGTAATGGCACAGTTGAGTTGAGTTTTGTTATTATCATAAACCACCAGGAACCGGATACAGCAGGAGGCAGTTTCTTTCATTCTAAGACACAAAAAAACAATCCATTATCCAGCCTGTTGCTACGTCATTTATGTTCCCATGTAGCTACCATGTGCATTCACTGACCTGCCACTTCTGCAGCAAAGAGCCGCGGCAGTCAGAGGTCATTTTTACTGTCCTGCAGCGGTGAATATCAGCCGCTACAAACATCTGCAGCTGTAAGTCTGCTTTGGCTCAAGCTGGCTTTGTTTCTTTGGCTGTTGTCTAGTGCTGCTAGTTTTTGGTGATACTAAACGTACAAATCTTGATCCAGTTTCCAAGTGAAAATTTTCAAAATTCCACTGGCTGGTACAATAAGATCAGAGTTCCTTCTGTGGACAAAAAACAAGTCTACAGACGAGAAAAACCCTCAGCAGTTTAGAGAGAACATAAACAAACAAGATCCTTTTTTATCTTTCTATTCCACATTTGAAATCAAACTACAGTTAAAAAAAAATTCTGATGGAACGAGAAGTTACCAAGAACAAGAGCAAAGTGTCGTTTCAAAGAGGTTGTTAATTTGTTGGGTTTTTTAGTATTTTTACCAAACACAGTGACGAGCCCTTTCTGTATTTGGTAAATTTAGGAGGCAAAGTGAAATAACTCGTATCCTTTGGCCACTTGAAAGAGAGAAAACATCTGCCTGATCAGGTCTCAGTGACTTTAGTGCATTAATTCCAGGTCCTTAACACCAGAAGACACTTAGAGCAAGAAATAAATTATAAAACTCAGAACGGCTTTGCCAGCGTCTGTCTGCCGTTTTGAGGTGTCATGATGGCGGCTAACAGCGGTGTGGGCACGATCACAAGTCTCATTTTAAAAAAAGCACATGTCAGCTAATGTTTGAGCTTCAGGACACTTTTGAAAAATTTCAATTTCTGTGTTGCAAGTCATGATGAAACGTAAATTCATTTCTGGCTCCGACACCTGGATTTTTAAATGTTTGTTAGCAGCTGAAAGTGGTGATTCAGCCAGCCAACTGTAATAATACCCTGAGGGGGAAAAAGCACTTTGTTACTGTCATTATTTTTTACAAACAAACAAAACTAATCATGCACTGGACTGGAAGAGACAGAGAGTGTGTGTGAGTGTGTGTGTGTGTGGGTGAGGGGTGTACATTCTTACCCCTTGGTTTCCATTAAACCTGATCAATGGTCGTGATGACAAGACCTGAGGAAAGAAAAATAACAGCATTATTTTTGCAATTGTCAAGAAAAGGACATTAAAAAGTTTCATGCAGGCAAATTTTCAGACAAAATAGAGCCAGACTCCACTGAGTTATGTGTTCAAGTATGAGCATTTAACAAGACTAAATATATAAATAAATGAATAAATAAATAAAATGCAAGCATCATTTATGCCTTTCGATATTAATATCACTTGGTAAATAGTTCTGAGGTTAAAATCCAACATAGTTTATGGGACAATCGCGTTACTTGATCAGGTGCTTTGACTATCGGAGCTTCACTGTGAAACCAGTTAAAAAAGAAGCTGCCTGAGTAATATTTACATGTAATCTTTGGAGATGTCAGCCACAGTGAAACGACAGTTTTAATCTAATTTTCAATTCAAAGTTATAAGATTACAATTTCAAGTGCGCATGAGCTCGGTTCCCATCATAAAGACGAATCGTTAGTTGCTACCATCTTGCATAAAACACAACTGCAGGACTTTGTTTTCATTTTGAAATGGAGGAGCTAATGTTGCTCTCATGTACAAAAAAAAAAACAGTCTGACTGTCAGAAACTGGTGAGTAAATTCGAACGGGGACATTGGCCTTTTTACTACAATGGGCAGGACAATAATCTCCTAAAAAGGAGATCCAGGAAAAGAGGAAGAGCTGAACAAGGTTTCTACTTTGCTTTCGATTGCATTCAGTTGTTTCGCTATCAGATCCACAGCGCTCGGCTTTTCTCTTTATCGTTTTTTCCCCCCCACTTGATTTCTTACAACTACACATTCAGTGTCAGTTTTACTATTCCAAATGCAGTAAATCGAAGCGTCAGCCACACTCTCTTTCCTCTTTCCTTAAGCCGTGTTTTCTATGGTAGAGTGAAACAGGAAGCTCTTTTTAAAACAAAGTCGAAGTTGTTGCCAAACCAGGCAACCAGAGCCGTGATGAGAGGAGCGCGTCGAGCGAAGCAGCACTTTGCAGCAAAACACGGACAGTGCCAAGCCAAAACCATCTGTCTCTGTAAAGTCAACCCACACCGTATCTTCAGGAGTGTTTGCGTATAGGATGTCAAACTCATGAATGTAATTTGTTTTAAAAAAAACATTTTATGGAAACATGCTATCAACCGAGAGACGAGCTGCAAACTGTGAGAGGATTAAATGTGGCGTTTCATCGCCTGTAGGAACTCAACATTCACAAACCTCGAAAATGCTTAAGTGGTTTTAAATGTGATCAAGTGAGCGAGTTAAAAGTTCAAGGGAGGGCGAGAATATTAAAGACACAACATGCTTTGTATTCCTGCCCTGCGCTGACCCTGAGATATGGTGTCCTCATACTCACACTGTTACTTTCACTAAAAGTCTCAGTCAGATTTTGGTTTTATTTAACCCCAGATAAACCCACTAGGTTAAAACCGGCAGCTTTGAATCTTGATTTTGTGACACTATGCAGATGTAAGATACCCTATAAGTTGTTCTGTACAAAATGCATTGGACCAAAAGACTTTTTTTTATGTCACAGATGTAAAGAATCTGTAAAAGAGCCGGTCTGGACCTCACTGCCGTAGCTTTGAAGGTTGCAGCCGGCAGCAGCAGTTTTCCTACAGTCATCTCTCTCTGCCATGTTTGAATTTAGCATCTCACTTCTCCACCGTGCTGTCGGGGGGGGGGCTCCCTCCTCTCGTGCTGCCATTATGAACCTTCGTAGCTGATGGCTGTGCTAACACCAATATTATCTAATTTTTCAGAAAGTGCTGAACTTAAGCTGACCTTAATGTGCATGCATAACCCAGCTCCTTCTACCTCAAGCCACGACCTTATCAAACGTCCCTGGCATTTACATTTATGACCTAATGACTTAGCTGGAAATGTGTGATAATAAATTATGAAACAACCTGACGTATTATTACTTCTAATCTGCAAGTATTGAAAAGTTGTGACTGGTAAAATACCATAAGTACATTTTACTTTCCTTTATTTAAAACCGTGTTTTCCTCATTCTTTTTAAATCCCTCCCTGTAAATGCATGAAGAGACGCAAAAGGGCACAATGCAGGGAGAGAAGAAACGGGAAAATACTGTTTGAGAGATGAGATTTCCTTTCTTCTGAAGCATCAAAAGGACGTCAGTTTCGATGACAGCATCAGCTGATTACGGCTCGATCAGCTGTCAGCGCCTTCAACAACTGTAGTGACTTTTGACGGAAAATGCGTCTGCACACATTTGCACTGTGCTAATTCTAATAAGGCTGAGCTCTGCCAGAGACGGTGATTTTTTCTTTTTGCAGCTTCTTAACTGACTGACAAACAAATGCACATGAAAAACAAACAAGTTAAATTTACGCTGCAGTCCTTCTCAGTGACAAACGATATACACTATTTGTTTTTTGCATCTGTATCCATTAAAAGTCTAAAAATGTTTGAATTATTTTGTAATGTTTGAGCTGTGTGTTCACCTTTCCTCCCTGAAGTCACACAAACTGAGGCTTTCAGTTTGGACCAATCTTGGTGTTAAAAGGTGGAGAGAGGAACTAGAGTCGCTGCAAAAACAACTTCTCTGATCTAAACATTATTAAACCAGTTTTAAGGAACAGAAATATTGGCCGGGCTCGAAACGTTCAGTTCACTGGACACAAATCTTTGGCATGCTCCTCTGATGAAGAACTCCAGTGATGTTGTGTAAGATTGTATAAGATCAGTCTAATCAGCTGCAGCATCCCATCAATAATTAAAGAGGGTGTGTCAGTCTTTAAAAACTTCCGTGAGGGCTGATTTCTTGATTTTCCGGGCGACACACACGTTTTTTACATATCCAGGATTCTCTGTCGGCCTTAAACAAGGTGTGATGCCCGTGCAGAGAGTGCCAGAAGCATGAAATAGGTTGTGTGTTTTGTTTATAGCACACAGAAAATGACGACTGAGGCTAGAAACTTATTTTTTTTTAATGAGGACTGTTTGATGGCTTTCAATACGACAGGAGTTTGACTGATCTGAAATTTCACCAAGAGTGGAAAGCAACACAGAGGAGGCAAAATCAGAGCGTGAAGCAGCTGAACTCAACGTACTTAGATCCCACCATAGAAGAAAGCTGCTGCATTTTGGGTCTGTGTCTAGCAACAGAATTAAGAACATTGATTCTCCAGACAATGACCGGCTTTATTACAGACTCAGTCACACGGCACATGTACTCAGTGCTGTGAAGGTGGCAGGTTAAAGTCCAGGCCATGTGATTTAAACATTGTATTCAATCATATATCGCTAGCGTGACTACAGACTGTTGGTCTTGTTTACAAAAACATCACAGATTACCACATTGTGCATGAAAAGAAACTGAAAGACAACTTTGGGATGGAAATTCACTGTCCTTTAGTTAAACAAACACAGTTAGAATCAGTAAAAAAAGGAGGAAAGCCAGCGTCTCGTTTATCTTCTACAGCATTCTGCATCATTAAGATGAGCTCTGGAGAAGAGTCCATCCATGAACACCAGAGTTTTTTTGTAGAGCCACCCTCTCTGCAATGCTTAACACAGAACCAGTTTAGACACTCCCACCCTCTGCCCTCCCCCCT
>JAPZDV010000021.1:19296989-19313048 GCA_029814665.1 Acanthurus lineatus | reverse complement strand
GAATAAATCAGTTTGACCGACAGCAGCTTCACAGGATCCAAGCAGCGTTAATTTCGTTGACAAAGACTGTGACGAAAAATACTCGTCAACAAACCTTTTTCACAGACAAAAACTAAATAAAAACTGAATAAAAAGTCAGATATGATGACGAAGACTGTGACGAAACATAACCAACACTTTAATCAACGAATAAAAACGAGACGAAAATGTCAGAGAGGGACGAATGAACAAGAGATCTCAGCCGCTTAGCTCGGCCGGTAGCGCAGGCGTCCCATGCATGGTCCTGCAGCAGTCGTGAGTTCGAATCCTCTCAGCCAAAATAAAAGCAAAAGAGCAAAAAAAACCCTTGTGTGGGACAAGTTAGGAAGAAATCCAATCAGAGCGAATCTTTTCAAAAGCTGCTGGTGTGCAGACGCAACATTTAAACGCAGCAGCAGTTAAAAACTCGCAGGACAAAGACGAGTTTGCAGAGTTTTGCACATTTTCGAAGACGTTTTCACGACAGTTAGGTTGTTTATCTACATAATATTTGGTCCAACATGCAGACTAAAACTAGACTAAGACTAAAAGATTCAGATGACTAAAACATGACTAAAACTAAATGGTGTGTTTTTCAAAAGACTAAGACTGAATCAGAATTTGCTGTCAAAATTAACTGTGGCTCTAAAGCTTCTCTGACTTATGTAAAGTATAATTGTAAGGTGTTATCAAGCAAAGAAAAAAACAAAACCCAAATGCTTAATGCTGCATGTCACACACATGCATGCAAACACAAACACACACCGGTTAACCAGCTGTGGCCGAGCGTAAAGCATTTACTACTAAGGAGAGAAAAGAGAGAGAGAGAAAGGGAGGATGGAAATGAAAACGAGAGCTGTCCAGAGGAAGCTGGATGAACGGCGGGGCATCTCAGGGAGAGGAGGAAGAGTGAATGGAAGTGATGCTGGCATGTGAGCATGTGTGTGTGTGTGAGCGTGTGTGTGTGTGTGCGTGTGTGTGTGTGTGTGTGCGTGTGTGTGTGTGTGTGGCTGCCTGCCTCCACCAGCCAACGAGGCTCCACAGTACTCAGGTGAAGCAGCAGCAAAAGGCCCCTTCTCCTAGTTGCCATGACAACCCCGACCTCAGCTCCTGCTCTCCAGTGCCCATTAAAACCCTCAGGCCGTCAATCATCAGCATGGCCATGGAGCAGAGAGAGAGAGAGAGAGGGGGGGAGAGAGGAGGAGAGGATGGAGAGAGAGGGAGAAAGAGAAAGAGAGAACAGAAGAAACAGAGATGGAGTTTAAAGCAGCCTGTGGCTTTTGATAGCTGCCCTGTTTGCCACTATCTCCCTCCTTTTCTGTCTCTCTCTCTCTGCACACAAACAACGCTGATGCTGATACACAGCACCTGAACAGTGTTAACTCCCTCACACACACACACACACACACACACACACACACACACACATCACACACACATCACACTCCTCGGTCTCACTCTCACTCAGCCGCTTCACAAAAACCATTAGAGCTGTGTTTCATGACATTATCTTCATCCCCTTTAAATACATTCCCATACACGCTGCCTTCATTCAGCACCCAGTTTCAACTGATGGCCCCCCCCTCCTCTCTCATGTACAACATCTCCCCACCTCCCCAGCCACATCGGAAAAGGAGCTTCCAGATCGATCACTCTGATTTGTTGCTATTTGAGTTTATATTCAAAACAATTATAATATTCAGGGAGGGACAAACTCACTGAAGCTCCTTAATGTCTTCAAGATCAGAGAAACGTATTCAAATTAGCAGATTGACTTGTTTTGGGAAAAAAGCACTAAATCTCTTTTTGCTAAAAGGTCAAAGCCACTCTGACGTCTGTGCAGTAAATATGAAGCTATAACCGCTGGTTGATTATCTTAGCTTAGCATAAAGACAGAAAACAGAGGAAACAGCTAGCTTGGCTTTTATAAACAAAAAGCTCTTCCTATAAAAAAATGCACATGACCCTTAAAAAACAACATTTTTTAAATTTGGATTTAATAATAGAATGATATAAAGTGTATAAATGAGCCATGACGGGCAGATTTGTTATTTCTGGTCAGTCTCAGGTTTTGCTAAGCTACCATGTGCTAGCCGTAGCTAGGCTTCATATTTACCACACAGACATGACCGTGGTTTCAAAGCCAAGTGTTTCTAAAAATACCAAAGTACTGATACATTCCACTCTTTTACATTTTACTAGATTTGCATGGCTTGTCTTTCTAAAGTAAACAAAAAAATATGCAGGCAGAGACGTCGAAAATGAGTTTGTTTTTTTCCTCTTTTGAGTAAATGAAATGGAAGAGTCCGTCTGTATCATAGGGCACGTGTTTGATCATTTCCACTAGCAGAGGGGGGGCTGCTCCCCTTTGCCCCCCGGTTGTGATCCTCTTTAGCTCTGCGGCGGATGCTGGCCGGCGAGCTGGCCGGCTGGATGGCCCACAGACAGTGAGTGAGCGGCTGTATCTGTCCGGTGATCAGACCTCAGCTTCCAGGGGGTAATGGATCTGCTGTTATCTGGGTCCAGACAAGCAGGCCAACACACTGCTACCTGCTGGCCACAACAACGCCGATACCGACCTGCTAGTGCTTGTGTTAAGTGTGTCTGTGGATTTATGGTGTGTGTGTGTGTGTGAGGGCCAAGTCTGACCTGCCTGGACTGACGGCACAGTCTTCAGTGACCCTCACACACACTCTCTATATCCCAAAAACACACACACAGACACACTGTAATATGTTCACAAACACATAAAAATGTTAAAGGTCTACACTGGAGCCCTGAGGCTGTGAACACACACTTTTCACACGCACACACACACACAGTCCAACATTCAGTCCATCATTCACCCAAAGGCTCCCTGTGCCTGTCATGTTCACATCTGCTGCATCTTCTCTCCTTCTTTGGCCACAGCTGCACAAATAAAACCAAACTGTACATACAGCTACAGAGAGAACTTTTCTTTGATGCAAAATGGCTGCAAAAAGACTTAATCAGGAAATTAAGACTGATGCTTCAGTTAAAACTGAGGTTTTGTGCATCATTGGTTGACTAGTCCTTTAAACACTGGCCAGTGGAAATTCAGAATAACTACATATCTTACTTAAAGTTGCAAAAAAGAGCAAAGCATCTGTAGCAAGTTAGCAGGCAACATGACCCAACAGTAAAAGCTAACCAACAATACTTCCTGCTGTAGCTTCTAGCTGCCTTTAGCTCAGTTAGCTGTGCTGCTAGCGGACCGGGGGCTCAGAGCATCAGGTAAGCGTTGGTGTTTAAACTGTGAGTATAATGAAACCGGGCTCAGCAGCCTCCAGGTAAACACAACCTCCAAGACTGACTGAAGCAGGTTTGACAGCAGGGAGTTCAGTGCTGATGTGATTTACAGCATCTGACCAGAGGCCTCATTACAGAAACTCCTTAGCTCTGGAATCTTATCTCAGTAAACAAAGACATTTTGGGGGTTTTTTGTTTGGTATTAGAGAGCCATGTTTCCCTACTGCATTAAGGAAAAAAATATCTTCAGATAGGAACCATCCGAACTGACAAATATCTTAAGCTAGCAATCAAAAACAGCAGAACCTGTAGAGTTAAATAACAAGAAGAACACCCAAATATTCGATGAACTCCGACTCAAACTGTATTTAAGTTTGTCTGACTGGTCCAAGAGAGTAAAAGTGAAATAACTCTTTTTTAATGAGATTTAAAGTAAGAAGGCTTAAAATTTAAACTTCTGTTAAGCATCATGAAATTAGTCGTTAGGAACATCACAGTTTTGTGCAGGAACAACAGGGATGTTTGCACAGATTATGAATGGATTAATACTCCACTTGTGTCCACACACTCGGTTTCTAATGCTTGCAGACTTTCCGGCCTTGTGCATCTTTGCAGCCATGCTAAGAACTCCTCTCCTCCTAACTGTCCCATTACTGTCTCCTTCCAGTTTCCCTGTTTGTCCCTCCGTCACAGCCCTCCTTCTCCTCCTCTCTCCTCAGGCTCAAGTGCTCAAATAACCCTGTCAGTGAAGTAAACTCTATAAAGATTAGCGGAGAGGCAGGAGTGTGTAAGCAGGGCGGCCGGCCGACAGACGTAATCGATGGAAGATGGAGAGCTGCTGGGCCGCTCTGCCAGGAACCCGACTCCCAACCCCTGCCACACGGAAATGCCCGTGATGGCAAGAGCTGCTCCCTGCACAGGCGTGTGTACACACACACACACAACAGGTACGCAACCAAACACACACACACACACCCACACACACATATGCCTTGCCTTCCCATAGCTGCAGCAGCTGTTATGTCAATCAGGTGAATTAATTACTGGTAAACAAATCTGCTTGGGATCCCCCAACAGAACACACACAAACACAAACAAACACGCACACACACACACACAAGTCCCTCCTCTCTGTGTCCCAAGCATCTCTTCCCAGCATCAGGCCCCCAGGAGCCTGGAGCTGCCTCCCAGCTACCCCGGCACCGCTCGGAGCTGGGAGCCCAGAGGGAAGGCGCTGTGGCTGGGGGACGTCGCCGCGGCTCTCCCCCTGCTGCCCCGGAGCACCTGTCTTTACTCCCGCTGCTGCCTCTCAGGCTAACCAGTCAACCAGTCAACCTATGGCAATTCACACACACCACTTGACAGGAGAGACAACACCCTCTGGAGTGAAGACAGCACAAACACACATGCATTTATGCACACACACACATTGAAAAACCCCCAAAAAATGAAAAAAAAATGCTCTGAGAGGAAACAAACAAACGCAGAAACACACAATTCTGCTTGTCAATTCCCGCCTCCTGTTAACATGATATTGATGTGGTGAGTCTCTGCGGCTGATGGCAGCTGACAGAGTGACGGGTGGGATCCATACCACAAGACAGACAACACAACCCGAAAAAAAAAGAAGAAGAAGAAAAAACAAGCAAACAAAAACACTGAGAAACGGAGCAATTTAAAGTCACATTTCAACTTCTCGTATGCACATTGTGACAAATGAGAATTTCATGTCGAAAACAAAACTCTTGTTTAATACAACTTGGGTTTTAGCTGATAGTTTTTTTTGTCAGGAAACGACAACATCAAAGTTGACAAAAGATGGATCAAACCTCCAGGTTAACCAATGATATTTAAGAAAAAGACAAAAGCGAAAAAATCATACAACTCCTCAAACTGGTTCAACTTTAATTTTCTGCAGATCTGACGTGAGACGTCGGCTTGAAACCAAACTGATTTATTCTTTCATTTCCAACACTGTTTCCATTTTTCCAGATCACAGCAGAACATTAATGACCATAACCAATACAAATAACTGATAAAAACTTTCAAAATAAAGATATTATAATCTGTTATAAACCCAAAAACAATCAATCTTTAATATTTAATAATATGAGTTCAATGCAGCCATGAAAATATTTAGACTATAACTATAATGAATATTTTACCAGCAAAAATCTCTGATTTCAGCTGCATATGTGTTAGTTTTTTTTCTGTTTTCTGATCATTTTTTTTTAAAATCAATATACCAATAAAAAATTAAAGCGATCACTGACACCATGACAACACCGACAGAACGCGGCGGCTTCGGCAGGAAGAGTTAAACACGACCCGTCATGGAGGTTTCCTGCTGAACTACAAGCTAAATGAAAGTGACACAAACATGCTTAAACTGAGTGTGCAAAACTTATACAGTATTGATGTAAAGCAATTTAGATGCTGGCCTCCTGACACACAAACACACACACACACAAAGACAGAAACATACACACACACAAACACACGCACACACACACACATGCACCCAGAAGCTTTTATTGGCGGTGTCGGTAGATAATGACCAAAGGATGGCGATGGCCTGCTGCTCGCTCTGGTGACCCTTTCTAACACAGGTCCCCCCTGCTGGCACTGCTCTTTAATTACACATACACACACACATACACACACACATACACACACACACATGCAAACACACACACACACACAAATGCAAATACACACACTGATATGCGGCTCCCACCCCCTCCGCCCGTGGCCTTTCGCTCCCTCATTAGGCAGTTGGTGTTGGGTGGAAAGCCACGAGAGAACCAGAGGACAGGGTGTCATGATGACGCTCGTCCACACAAACACACACACACACACACACACACACACACACAGTCTGAATGAAAGAAGCAGACTTCCACATGCACTGAATGCTCGATGGCTAATTGAAGAGTATTAATGCTGCTAATTAGGGAACAATAGAATGATTGGAGCTCGGAGACAAAAACCTAATGTGAAGAATAGCTGAGACAAATGAGAGGTGCATGAGATTTTAGTCTGAGAGAGACGGGCAGACAGGAGCGAGACAGTTAGGAAAAATGATTTTTATCATGCTATATCTCCATCCTGTCATCTGGAATAAGTGGCTGGTGTCACGCTACCCCGGCTCTTATTCACCGAGTCCAGACGTTGGCTTGGATTTCCAGCAGGGCTTCGGTCAACACTCAGCTCTGCAGGTCAGAGAGGCTGCAGATCAGCACAGAGCAGGTAGATCATCCCCACGAAGGCCACTTCACAGGTGATGCTACACTAAAGCATTTTAGGCACGGCTAAAAAAGTGATGTCCGGGTTTATTTTGATGTATTTTTCTTCTCAGACAAATCTAAATGAATCTTCACCTGGTGTTAAACATCTGCCGACAGCTGCAGATGTTCGTGTCAGGACCTCAGAATCAAAGAGCGACACTGTGGGTCATCAGCTGTTTTTTAACACCAACGTTCAGCATCACACAGACAGAAAACCAGCTCCATACACCAGGAAAGATTCTCATTTTCTTTTTTACATAAAAAATCCCTCAACCTTCATATCTGCTTTCATTGTCACTTTTTAGTCTTTACACCTACACTTTTTTTAAAAAAAAAAAAAAGCTCAGCAGAAAAATCAACAGGTTCAAAGCTGCTGTCTGAGTTTTGTAAAAATTTATTCCAGGAAATGATCAGAAAAAGCTGGTGACATAAAAACTATGTACATTATAAACATTAATCACCAGCAGAGACTCTGGGAACGCACTGCACATCTCACACTGATAAAACGGTGCATTAAAGGGTCAGTAAGTGAAATTTTCCCATAACACATACATGAGCACACACATACACACACTCCAGCACATGGACTTACACTCATGCAGCCACACGTGCACATATAGGTGTGTCTGTATACACACTATACATGCTGACATTTAGCAAGCAACACCAGGTGACATTTACATATCTGCAAATATTAATTTTCGGTAGGTTCAGACATGCAGCGTTCATTCATGTTCCTGCATTCTGCGACTGCAGAATCCTGCTAATTACATCCTGAATGTTTGAACACGAGTCTGTCAACACATTCAGAATTTACAACATACTCAAGGATATTTCTTTAAATATTGTGTGAGAGTGAATTAGTGAGAAAAGAGAAAGAAGAAGATTGCAACCATTAAAAAAAAAAAGATAAGTGAGAAATTAGAAATTAGTGATGATAATCTGCAAAATGATTGTTCTCATTTATCTAAACTACACCTCAGGAAATAATAACAACAACAATAGAAGCATTCTGCAGACAAACAAAGGAGGAAAAACACAGAAAATCACCAGCTTTCACAGGACACATCCATGACTTTTGTTCCTGACATGCAGAGTTTCTGAACACCAAAACTGAACATTTGCAGAAAGAATTCAGAAGAAGTGACACAACGTAAACACAGTGCATGCTGGGAGATACTGAACTGATATTATTGATACAAAAACCTTTTATATGAACATCTAAAATGTCTCATGTTTGGGTCATGTGATCACGTTTAGTTTGCAGTGATTTGTTGTTTTGTCTCTGTTTTTGCGGCCATGATGCGAACGTGTGCAGCGATCCCAGCGTCCCCGTTCATGTATGTCAGATCGTTTGTATGCAGAAGATTGAGTTCACAGAAAGCATACAGGTGAATAATTTCTATGACGTTAATGTTATTTTTGAAGAAACTTGCGTTAAAATACTAGACTGTATAAAAAAACTCTGAAACACAGGTTTCCTTGCAGACTGAATGATCCTGTCCGTTAATTTAGCTGCAGTTTATCTAACCTGCAGACTCCCTTTTACACTTGCTACTGTTGGAATCTGTTGCAGCTCAAACTTTGCCAACATTCAATAATATAACATTACACTTTATCAGCCAGACCTCCTACGGGACTATTAAAAATGAAAAGAGTCTCTGGCAACCTTGTTAGCAATATCTACCTCCTCCTTATTCTTTTGGCATTCTTTCATATTTTTTTTTTCCTCCCTCCTTTTCTGTCTCCGTCTCTCTCTCTCTCTCTTTCTCATGTTATGCTCGCACAACTGGATCTTATTTCTGCAGAGCTGAGAAGGTGCAAGATGAAAAGGAGAGGGAAGTGGTGGTGCGGTATACTGTGAACATAGAAAATGGAAAGAGAGAGAGAGCAGCCGGGGAGTTACAGTCTAGCTGTACACATTCCAGAGCGCCTGAAGCAATATGGTGGACCTGAAAACCCAAAGTCAGACGTCTTTAGCTCGAAACAGTTAAAGAATTACCATACATTATCCAGCATAATGTGGTTAATAGCGAAAATGAGCTGAGTAAACACTGTGTGTGCCGCGGAGACGGAATAAAAGAAATATTGAGTAAAAAAAGTAACAGCTTTCAACTGGATTTATTCTGTTTAAATGCAACAACACACACACACACATTTGCACGTTTGACATTCAGGCCAAACAGCCACCCGTCCGACGCTTGTGTTTGGCTACCGACAGAAACACACCAGACATTTAAAACCGTCTCACGCCAGTCTGATCCACTCACCCCATTTCTATTTTAGAGTATATGTGTGTGTGTGGGTGTGTGTGTGTGTGTGTCAGACCAGGCAGGAAGAGGCATTCCCATAGGAGCAGTCCTCCTGAGCGCCAGACATTGGGGGGTTGGGTGTGTGAGACATGCACACACATACATGCACACACTTATCCACACACACATACAGACACGCCACCAATTCCCGTTTCGTATCCCAGAGGCACCGCCATGTGAACCAACTCACAACTGATGAGATCAGATTCAAACGATTCGATAAAAATAGAAAATTCACATGAAGCTTTCACACCAGCGGTAACAGAGATTCTCATGTGTGTCGTTTTGCGTCATCCTCTCTGTCGTACCAGCGCAAATATCACAAGCATTTAAGACTGAAAAGCCAAACACACTTCAGGAGGAAGAATAAGGAAGCTACGACACCAGTGAACTTTGACTTTGCATCCGCCTTAAACTATAAAAAAGTCTCTATAAGAAGCTGAATGTCCTTTTTTTAGAGGATTTTTTTCATCCTGTTGAGCCGAAATAATAACTGCTTTACACACTTTATGATCAGTTAAACACCCAAATCTTAAAAACAGGTCAAGATGGGGCATCTCTGGATTTACAGACTTGTGACAACAAACAAACAAACATGTGAGAAACATCATCCGTCTCCTTTGAACGCCGTTCAGATATGATGCCAAGTTCAGCCCCATCAGCTGTCCAGGTCCAAAGGTCAGTCAGGTTTGAGTCTTTAAACCCAGTGGCCTCGAGGACCCAGAAACCAAACAACACCTAACCCTGTCTCCTGCCAGACAGGGGGGGGGGCAGAGGGAGAGGAGGTGAGGGGAGACAGCACACCGCATTCCCAAGACAATGGAAGGTCTGTGGGACTGAAAACCGTGAGGACCCCGGGGCATTTTAGGGAAAGAGGAGGAAAAAGTCTAAGGCAGAGAGGCAGAAAGAAAGATGTGAAAAAAGGAGGAAAAGAGGTCAGAAAAAATAGAAAAACTAATCAAAAAGACGAGAGAGCAGCCACACAAGCAGAAGGTGTAAGAGTGCAAACCAGTAAAGAAGAAACGGGATGAGAAGTCGCTGCTTTAGTTCACCTGTAAGAATTGTCATTTCAGTCACTTTCAGTCACGTCGGGTCACACAAAGCGTAAATATGAGCAGTCATGTGGGAAAAACTTCTGCGTCAATCCTCCGAGTCCAGGATTTTCCCCAGGAAATTGTTTAGGAGAGGTGGTAAACCACCGAGACCCCGGCACATCTTGTCTCCTAATCAAATTTCTTGGTGGGTCAACAAAATTTGCTGCAACCCGGAAAGTTGGGACGTTGTGTAAAAATAAAATGGGATCATGTGCTTGTTATTTTTGACACACAGGTAACTGAAACACAGTATAAAGACAATATATTTAATGTTTTATCTTATGGATGCAAATAATAACATGCAGCTTTTTTGTAATTTTTGTAATCTGAGCTGTATTTAAAACAACATCGGTGCTATTTTTTTACCTTTAAACATCATGTTTTGTTTTGTACAGGTGTTTTAGTCTTGTGTCTTATTGCAGGTTGTCTCTTTCTGTAAATTATGAAACGAACTGCTGAAGTCAAAGTCCAAGAAAACTAGAGCCAAATTAGCAGCAAAGTAATTGGAATTGAATAAATTTAAATTACAAAAAAAAAAGTCAAGTCAGCTGGTTAGAGCTGAGTTACCTGGTTCAGGTCGGACCGATGCAAACACTGAATATAATGTATGCAAAAATAAAAAGCCAATTTAAGCACCTGTGCCTTTAATTTGTTGTGATCACGGTGCTTGAAAATGGGAAACCATGTAGGAATAATATCTATGCTCTGTCAAAATCTGTTTTCTCATTAGTCTGAGTCCCCCCCCCTGCCACATTAAGGGGTTATGACGCTTATTTGCACCTCCTCCCTTTAGGAATGTGACTACACATGATGGGAATTCCAGCTCTTTTTAGGGAGCCGGTTCTTTTGGCTCCTCAGATTTTTTTGTTGGCAAAAATAATGTAAAATTATGTGTAAACTGAATTACTGATGTAAAAACATACATTATATCAAATGTTTATTATTTATAGGCTTTATTTATCGACTCAACATACACACAAACATGGGGCAGAGTGCTGCAAAAAATATATCATAATGTACAAAAACAAAGACTCATCTCAATGAGATAAAAAGGTCCAATCTCTGATTATATCTCCGTATATAATTTATGAACTGTTAACTATTTGGACACACAGACGCTACCACACATCTCGACCAATCACGTGCAGCTTTAACAGAAAAATAGGAAAATAAAAAAGCAAATTGGCTCCCGTCGTTCACTTCAAAGAGCTGGATCGTTCACTAGTGATTACACATGAATGTTACGAGAGCTGCTGAGAAACCAGACGGAGAAGTTTCTGATGGAGATGAAGACAAAGTAAAGAAAGTTAAAAAGAGTCGTAGTTGTAGTTGTTTTCTTTTAAAAACCCTCAAACATGCAGCTGCTCTGCAACGTGATGCACCTCATCAGCCTGCTGGAAACATAATGAGTCACATCTTTGACTTCAACTCGTCGTAACTAAAGGAAAGTTTCCCATTTTTTCCCATTTGATATTAGACACCATGTCGCCACAGATTGGGGGGGTAAAATCGAATGAAAGATGGAGGGTCACCCGTCCATGAGATGGCCACCTTACAACCATACCTGCCTGCTTCCTCCCTCCCCGCCTCCCCGCCTCCTCTAGCTCCTCCCAGTGTCCATCCACAGAAGACACACTGGGAGATAAACGGCCCCGGCGTGACCTGCTGACCCCCGGACCACCAGTCGACAGGCTCCCAGAGTTCAGCGGGGCCTGACACACAATGAGATCTGACACTAATGTGCTCTATTTGCATTCTTGCTTCCAGGAACTATTTCGGTTGCCAGGCAGCGCGGCTCGTAGCTTGCCGTAGCTTGTTGTGGGAGACAGCGGCGTCAGGGAGGTGCTCTTTCAGGGATAATTTAAACTTCCATTCCTGTGACATCGGCCTTTCATCCTCCACACAAGACATGACAGAGAGCGCCGAGCAGCTCGTTCCCGTCCGGCTATTCACGAGTCAAAGAGCCAACACTTCCTGGGTCGGCCCCCGCGCTGTCATTAAGGGACGGAGGCTGACAAATATTTACTCTGGAGGTTTTTTGGGAAGAGGGGGAGAAGATGAAGGAGAGGAGGAAGAGGAGGTAAAGATTTCCATAGAGCACCTCACTTTCGCTTAACACGAGCACGCATGTAGGCAGGCGAACTCTCACCAGCATCGCCATCAATAAATAAATAGAGGCTGACAGAAATATCCCCGGCATCGTCTCAGCCGGCGTAGCACAGCACAGCACTGGCACGCACAGAGAGAGAGCCAGAGAGGGGACGCAATGTACACACACACACTCACACATACACACACAC
Organism: Acanthurus lineatus; assembly: GCA_029814665.1. Classification (NCBI taxonomy): domain Eukaryota; kingdom Metazoa; phylum Chordata; class Actinopteri; order Acanthuriformes; family Acanthuridae; genus Acanthurus; species Acanthurus lineatus. The sequence goes on along the minus strand of JAPZDV010000021.1, from coordinate 19,300,767 downwards.
ACACACTCACACACACTCACACACACACTCACACACACAGGCTGAGACTGGAAGATAAAGGCTGGGGGAGATAGCAACAGAGAGAAGAGAACAAGAAGGAGGGAAACAGAGCGAATGAAATGGGAAGCACAGAGGAACACGGTGAAGAAGAAGAAGAAGAAGAAGACGAAGAAGAAGAAGAAGAAGAAAGAGAAGAAGAAAAATGGAGAGTTTTCAAACAGGAGGGAAAGAAAATGCCTCCAATCTTTGTGTTTGGGCTCAGTCTCCAGTCAGGAGAAAGCATTGAAAGATGAGGTAAAACATGCTTACTGTTCAACTCCTGTTTGCAAGGGGGTGGGGTCGGTATTTTTCCCACACACACTGAACGCCCCACATCCCTCTTTACTCCCCCTCTGCTTAAGTCAGACTCCTTCTTTTCCCCCCTAACATCCACACCCCAACAGACGGACACACCAGACCAGGCTGTGCAGCACACACACACACACATGCACACGCACACACACATGCACACACACACACACGCGTGTGAACACGCTCCGGAAACACACGCAACGACCCCCCCTTTTTTGAGCCTCTGCTCTGTCAGTCTGTCTCAACTTCTGGTTCTGATTTAGAAACAACCTCCTCTCGTTCACTACTCTCTCCATTTTCCCTTCATTTCATCCCCCTCTCTCTCTCTCTCACAGTGTGTGTGTGTGTGTGTGTGTGTGTGTGTGTGTGTGTGTGTGTGTGTGTGTGTGTGCATGTGAAGGAGGTAGAGAGTGTGTGTGTGTGTGTGTGTGAGAGTAAAACTCTTGTGTCTTGCAAATGGATACACCAACACGTGTGCAAGCACAGCCTGAGACATTCATCCCCCCCTGTGTGAGTTGTGGTAACACACACACATGTACACACACTATACACACACTCACACACACACACAAACATACACACATAGAGTAAGAGACACACACACACGCACAGACACACATACGCAGCATGCAGCAACCAAGATCATATTCATGGAGACACATGCTACCCCTCTTCAATGATTAGTTTAAATATACCAGTGATCACAGAACGGCAGGAAGACGCTGCACACACACACACACATGCACACACACACACACACACACACATGCATACACACATGCACACTCACACAAACACACACACACACTCTTCATTCCCTGTTTTCCCTCTAAGCAGTGCCGGCAGGCTGCCAAGCTACACATAAACATGGTGCATTGCATTTCGCAGCCTTTCTGCAGGTACAGTAATGCAAACACTGGAAAATATTTAAGCCGCATCAGCGACCCGATCGCTCTCAGTCGGAACCGAAGCTTCTGAAACTCTGATGCTTTTACCATCAAACTGCACTGGCGAGTGGTGAAAACGTTGTTGTGTGTCCTGAGCCACAAACTAAGGCAAAGAACCAGATTTTTATTTTATTATCAATAAGTAGAGTGTTAATAAAAAATACAATAATAGCTTTTTATTGTAATTTAGCTCGTCAGCTCGTCCTGAAACCTCTTAAACACTTTGTCTGTATTTCATATCAACAGTTTCTAGTGAGTTTACTAGAAGGTTTTGAAGCTTTTACTCCTTCTCTGTCCTAGATTCAGTCTTTTGTCTCCCTCTTCTATCTGTTAATCCTTCTTTATAAAACTTTTGCTCTGTCGCTTTCTCTCTAGTCTGTCGTTGCATCTTTCTCCCTCTCTCTGACTGACTGACGGAGCCGCCGGTCCACAGAGGTGGCAGCCTGAACCGAAGCGTTTCACAAACAAAAAGCTTTAAATTTATCAAGAACGTGCAGCCATGTTGGTGTTTCTGACGTACATGTGTGAGTCTGTTCAGCATCAACTGAATATCAGCACAGTGATGAGTTCAGCTGATCTGTTTTTTCACTTTTGTGCAGGATGCTGATGCCACAACACTACATGCGATGTTTCTGCTATAAAGGCAACCATGTGTTTTGGAGAACAGAAGTCTGCAGGTTTCAACTCAAAACCAGGTGATTTCTTTGTTAAACACAACTTCAGCCAGTCAGGAACTCTTATTAGCAGCATCAGTCGAAATCTGCAAGGCCTCCCTCTTTGCTTTTAAGTGTCTTTGATAGAAAACTTTGAGTTTTTTAGCCGTGACGTTAGTCCAAATATGCACAGCCGTCTTCATCATTTGCTCCTCTGATCCACAAAAAGAAAACTTTGTGCAAAAATGAACAAAGCGAATTCTACCAACACATAACAAACAAGTTTTTACTCGACTTACTATTTTCTGTTTCACCTCCGTATTCTGAGTCTATAACGTCTTTGTTCCAGCAGAGAGCCAGTTCACCTTCACAAAATTAAGCAATAAGACTCCTTTTTTTATATATAACAGCAGCTTTTCTTTCTTTAATGTGTGAACTTAAAGTAAAATTTCAGACGGATGGACCTACAGGCCCCAGACAGCAGAGCCGGCTGGTTTCCACGATCCTCTGACTTCACCTCCAGCACCACCAGCACGTTGACATTTTTGGTTTTCACTGAAATGTCTCAACAACTGTTAGATAGATTGCCACGAGATTTAGGACAGACATTTATGTTCCCCTCAGGATGAACTCCGGTGATCCCTTAACATTTTATCTATCGCTAATGTCAGGTCAAGATTTTAATTCGTCATAATAACACATTAAAAACCGAAATAGTGAACACGGCAGACATCAGGCTGGTGAAGCCTTAATGTGTCGGCCTTATGAGCAGTTTCGCATGTGGATCTTTGCATTTAGCTCAAAGTATCTCTGTTCAGCTGCGTACAGACTCAGAGAGGTGCTAGCATGACTGTTTAAACACAGTCTTCTAACCAGTAAAAGTACATGTAAATAAAGGACTGTTCCCCTTCTGTATTACTGGTAGTAAAAGATGAAGTAACTACTTAACAATACTTGCACTTATGTAATGAAATGGGAGCAATCATTGTATATAAGGATGGACCACGTGTGTCACACTTTGCAAAAATTGAGGCAAAAGTTCCTGATTCTGGTGCGGCCATCGTGGTTTGGTTAAGTCATTTAGAGTCAGAGTTTGGTGCATAAGTGATCAGTGGATGATCAGTGGAATTTTTTTAGCATAAAATAACAAATTAAATCTTAAATTAGATAAATGAATGATGGATAATGCACCAGTGGAATAAGAACTACCTAAAATGACAGAAACCATCTTTAAAGGGAAATTTATTTAAAGTTTACTTTGATTTTTTGGTTCGGCCAATGTCCTGTGAGCTAACATGGAAGAGGCGGGGCTTATGACCTTTAGTATAGGTCCTATACTACAGCCAGACACCGGGGGGGTGACCACGATATTCTTCCTGTCAAGTGTGTTCATCAGTCCTTGTTGGAAGCTGCAAAAGTGGAACTTGTGGAGCTCAGTGTGGTTTTAAGGGGAAGGATTTCAGTGTGTGATGCTCTTTAAGCCATTTTAAACATAACATGAGTCGAGTGTTGAGAAAACGCCGATGTGAACGGCATTGTGGGACGGCGACTCGTTAGCTTACAGTCACAGATTCACACAACATGCATGCAACACACATTTACACACACACAAACCTGCACAAGCAGCCCGAGCAGATCATTCACACACCTGCTTCCACAGCCTTTAACACACACACCGACCTCCTGCTCCTTCCCATCCGATCACCTCCCCTCTTTGCCCCTCTCTCCCTCCCCCCTTCTCCCCCCCACTTCCTCCATTTCTTTATGTTAAACCTGCACAGCCTGAGAGGAGAAATGTGGTCCTTTTTCTCTGTTATCTCCTTTTCT
>JAPZDV010000021.1:19252689-19292562 GCA_029814665.1 Acanthurus lineatus | reverse complement strand
CCTCCTACGACCTGGTCTTCTTCTTCCCATTCCTCTCACCAACCCACACACCAACCCAGCCCCACTGCCCTGCAGCCCTGCAGCCTCACAGCAAAGTAGAGAGCAATCCCTTGGTGGGTCAGCCAGATTAAACTGCCACTGTAATCCGCTTGGCTTTCACCTCCTTGTCCTCAGCCGAAGAGAGGGAGAGAGGGGGTGGGGGGGTGGAGGAGGAGGAGTAAAAGGGAAAAGGGCAGAAGGATGGAGACAAGAGAGAGAGAGAGAGAGATGGGGAGGGAAAATGTAAGATAGCAAAGGAAGAGAGACTGAGGGAGGGAGAGAGAGAAAAGAGAGGTGGATGGAGGGGGAGGGCAGAGCTGAGGGAACCAGCTAAATGACAACAAGGGCACGGAGAGTGAAAAACAAGGAGTGGAAAAAAAGGAGAGAAAGAGAGAAAAAGCAGAGAGAGAGAGAGAGAGGAAGTACAAGGCTGAATTAAAGGAGTATGAAAAGGAGGAAGTGAATAATGAATCTCATAAAGGAAAGATATTAAGGACGAATAAGAGTCAAATAAACTGTGTTACGGGAGGGAGTGATGAAGGACAGCGGGGTAATCCTGGTGGCAGAGCTTCTGTGGCGAATATAATGAACCAAACAGGAAACCGCGCTGAAGTACGCCCTCGTATTCATGCAACTGATGAAATTTTGTTGTGTGTGATATTCGTAGGAAATGACACCGTCCCCCCTCGTGGCCAATCAGCGCCGAATCCTTCCCGTCATCTCGTTCTAACCTGGAATTGTTGTGCTGTGTTTGTTCAAATCTCATCAGCGGCGTTGGAGAGATCAGACATGAAGGGTGAGACGAGTGAACGGACGGGCGGCGATGCAGATGAAGGAGGCTCCCGTCGGAAGTAAACGGTGATGAATCGGACTGTTCGGTCATCCGATCTTTGCTACCATCGCTAATTTCCACCATGAAAACACTAATGTGACTCCTGACCTCCAGAATGCATTTGCTTTTTTTAAATGTTTCCCAGATAAACACACTCTTTCCAACTAGCTTGATAGCTACGTCATGCTAGTTTTGCAATAGGACTTATAAATAAAGTTCCTGACCAAAGACTGTAAACACACCGCGGACAGAGCGGCCACGACGAAGTTAAGTTTAGCATTATGGCCGTCTTGTTTTGTAGAAATCAGAAGTGACCATGTTTTGATGAGAGGGTGGAGGAAACGCTGTGTGACGCCGAGCTAACGGCTAACAGCTGCTGTCGGTCGAAGCAGCCACACCCTCATTTATCATAATTTTAAGCCTTAATGTGATTTAAAAAGTGAGTCATAAAAAAAGAAGTTGTCATGAAAGAAGACATTAAACCTTTTCATCTCATTATGATGTAAAATGCTGATTAATGCTGTAAATTCAGGAGTTTTAATATGGGGGCTCTGTGGGATTCGCCCCACTTTTAGAGTCAGTGACCTCAAGTGGCCATTTGAAGAACTGCAGCCTTGAATCCCTCCAGGCTGGCTCTTTTTTAAGCCTAAAGGTTGAAGGTTGAAACTGCATTTTTTTTTAAGGAAAGAGTTCAATTTTTGGCCACTTGGGAAAGCAGACACATGATGTTTATATGCTACTGACTGAGCGTCACTTTTTATGTTGATTTTTGCTAATTTTTTAGCAAACAGCTGCTAATTCAAACATCCAGCAGTTACAAAGCAACATTAGCATTTATTTATAACCTCTCTTTTCATCCCAACCAGCGATTTTGAGTCCAACATGACTTTATTTGTTTTTGCAGCTAAAACGTCGAACATTTTCACCAGCTAGTCATGACCCGAGTCAGCTGCCAGTTTCTTTTATCTTCTGATCTTCCACAGGTAGAGTTTTGTTAGGAAGCTAAAACAACTTGGCAAAAGTTTGGGAAAGATCTTCTTCTCGGCTGAAACAGACCGATAATGACTGTTGATGGAAACTGGGTGTGAACAGCAGCTTATTGCATTGAAATAACTGTGCATGCACGACAACCAACATGGCCATCACATTTTTGTGCTTTTACATCCTGTTTACTTCCACCTTTGTTTCCTCCAAGACACAAACATCATGATTTGAAAGAGCACAAAAGACGGCATGTCTGATGAAAGTAAACATCAGTTGTTTTAGATATTTGAACGAATGATCGATGCCGTTTATATGGCGAGGCCGCTCTCTGCTGACTCAGCAGAGATAATCGAAGTTGTGCACATGCCAGAAGTATTTTAAAACACTTGGCAAGAGAGTCGAGACGAGCATCTCGGCCTTGTTTATCAAGTTACTGTAGTGCTGTAGCTTTGACCTTAATGCAGATGAGACACACGAGCCAATCGGTGCAGGCGGCAGCTTTTAGGAAACAAACCGTCGCAACGTAACGTGGAAACGCATCAATATCAACTTCTGAGACGCTTAAAATGTAAAATGCAAGTCATGTGCGTCAAGCCAAAGCTAAAACAAACATGGATTGTATATCTCAAAACTTCTTAGTGCCGTCACATCTTTACATTTACTTTTACTTTTTCCAAAGGTCAGTAAATCAGAAACGGACTCGCGGCTCTTTAACGTCGTAAAACTTCAGCTCAGGTGACGAAACTGCAAACAGATTTCCACGTCGTCTCTGTTGATTTGACTGTTTTCAGTAATGAAACATCCAAACACACTGTGAATAACGTGACGTTGACCCCCCCCACCCCCCGGAAAAGGTGATTGTAAAGTGCACACATCCCACATTATCATCCCTGTGTGTGTGTGTGTGTGTGTTATCATGTTGGCTGGTGCACGTGGGGGGGGTGCTAAAGTGTGGAAAAGGAATAGAGTTAACAGGTATTACCCTCCTCCAGCCCCCAACTGACAGAAAGAGGAGGGTGGGGGGGTTGGATGGATGAGAGAGAGAGAGGGAGAGGCAGGAAGAGGGAGGATATCCTGCGAGGAAGGGCTGTGATATATGAGCAGGCCACTTCAAACAAGCAAGGGGGAGGGGGACGCTCCTTCGCCAATAAAACTGAGGGAGGGGGGGGGGCCGGAAGAGAAGAAAGGAGTCGCAGAGAAAGACGAGAGATTTAGAGGGAGTTACAGCAGAAAGGAGGGAAAGTTCAAGGGAAGCTCGGGCCAGATGAGCCACAGTGGATATGATGTGAATGAGAGGAAGGTCTCAACAATAGACGCACAATGAAAATCCCCCCCCCCCCAAAGTGGAAAAGACTGATCATCAGTGCAGAGGGCATCTTAAATGTTAATACAGGCCTCATCTGAAGTGAAAGAATGAAAGAAAAAGTGTGTTAATTTAACACTGAAACTGTTTTTCTGCTCAGAGTTTCACAAACACTGAATGTAGTTTCTGTATGAAGTTTCTTCTTGTTTCAAATCAGAAGTTAAACAACTTTTTTTGTCTGAATGGATGATTTTTATACACAAAAAAAGGAAAGCATTAAAATTCTTCAAGATTTTTACTGTAAAAATATCCACATTTGTTGATTTTCATTGGATTTTCACACAGATTTCATTAAATGCACCGGAACATTGTTGGGGTTTCTTGCTGGTTAAAGATGCTAAACACTAAAATTTAGTCACAACACAACACACACTGTGTTTTTGCACCATCGAAGTAAAAAAAGAACTTTCAGCGAGTGTATGTGACTTTTGGTAAACATACAAACATGTAGGATTATGCTCCAGAGTCAATGATAAAAGGATATATGAGTAAAATATTTAGTGTTTGACCCAAAACTCTATTTTAAGATCCAGTTTTCATTCAGATTTTTGCATTTTCTGATCCATTTCTAACGTCTTAAACACTAATACATTTCCTGATTTCTTCGGTAAAATCTTATTAATATTATTAGAAAAATGTTGCAACCTCACATGCAACTCAACTAAAGTTTCCTCCAACAAATACATGTGTACACACACACACACACACACACACACACACACACACGTGGACACATGCAGCTGTGCCCTTCAAGTCCTACAAGAAGTGATTGATGACTTCAGGAAGGGGCTCTTGGGCAGAGGAAGTCCAGTCTGGGTTCGGACTTCGCCGACACGTCCAGGCACGAGCTCCATCTGCATGCATTCACGAGACTCACACACACACACACACGCACACACACACACTCATACACACACACACAGGAACACACTCCTGTACTCATTCGAACATGTGATACAGTTCCTTTCATGCTGTTTACTACAGATCATCTCTTTCCTCCAGCAGCAGCAGTGTGAGTGTGAGGGGCCGGAGGTGGGAGGGGGGGGCGCAGAGTCAAGGTGAGCGGAGTGAGTCGGGCACGCCGGCTCAGCGTGCACTCCCCAGGTTTAGGCTCGGCGTGCCATCGTGGACCTGCATGGAGCTGTTTTTTGACAGCAGCCATTAGAACAAATAATTGAAGAGCAAATGAAGACAAATGATATGATTGCAGAGCGCGTCGCAGCAGTCAATCTGCTATCTAGGTGGTTCCCATTCAAAGCCATTGATCAGCTTTACAACCTAAGTAGCTGGCCAGGAAACTAAATGGTGGCGATCAATGCTATTTAACAGATTATTGACTGCTGACTGGTTGCCTGAGATCAAAAATAGAGATAGGGGGATGAAGAAATAAGCAAATAGAGGAATGGAATGAAAACACATGAAATTGGAATCGGTGCCTTTGCTTCAGTGATGATAAATGGGAAAGAAAAACACTGAGACAGCAGAGAGCTGCGAGGAAGGAGAGAGGTTGCATTTTTCCTGCGTGTGCGCGGCTGAATGTGCATGATCATGTGCATTTAATGAAGAAAGGGAGCGAGGAAGATGGAAAAAAACAAAGAGAGGAGAAGCCAGAATGAGTGAAAGACAGAGAGCTCGGTTCACATGCAGTCGGTGTCGAGGTTTCTGTTCTGTGCTCCACATGTGACCAGATGTGGTCCTTTCTCCTCTGTGCTCGTGCTCCCCACCTGAAAAACTCCACACTTCAGTCGAGCTTTGGCAAAAATCAGCTCGACGAGGAGGAACCTCGGCAGAATCAGCCGGCGCTTTCTGCTCCTCTTTTGTTCAGCCAATTCTTGATGGAGCTTTCAAGTGGCGCACAAGCTGGCACATAACAACGGCCGCTCGCACCGCAATTACATCCTTTTGACTGCGTGCTCCTTCACGTGTGTGTTTCACTGTCTGTGTTTACAATGCATGAACCAGACTCGAACCAGCCGTCAGCTCCTCGGGCCCCCGTGGGTGGAGGCGGGGGGGGAGCTTTGTGTCTGCGTGGCGGTTCACCTGCACGCCGTGTGAGATCAGCCGATAAAGAAAGTGAGCATCAGAGGAGCGACGGTCGACTTTAGTCAGAGTGTATCTGTGTGTGTGTGTCCGTGTGTGTGTGTGTGTGCGTGTGTGTGTGTGTGTGTGAGGAGTTGGGGTATGGGTTAGGAGTGTTTTACAACAACCACCAGTCCCAAACCACCGTTGTGTTTAATACACACAGTGGTGTGTTACCATGGTGACTGGGCCTGGCTATGGGGCCCGACTCATGAGGCTGCATGTTTGTTGTGTGTGTGTGCATGTGTGCATGTGTGTGTGTGTGTGTGTGTGCACTCGGAAACACACCACTATCTCCTTCTTCTTCTGATTGTTGATCAACTCTTTTTATCTTCTATCTTCTATTTCCTCAAATTTACCTTAAAACAAAACACAGTTTGAGCTTCGAGGCGCTAAAAGTGGCCGAGCTTCAGTGCACGGCGGCGTGCACGTGAGAGTGTGACAGACTTAAATATGGCTGTAGTGGATATGTGCCTGTGAGACTCTGTGTGTGTGTGTGTGTGTGTGTGTGTACACACTCCCCTTGCCTTTTCTCAGTTCAGCAGAACCTCATTAATTCAGTAGGAATGGAAATCTTTTCTGCACGGAGTGCACAGGAGACAGAAAGAGATGGAGAGGAAGACGTGTGGAGGGGTGGGGGGTGGGGGTGGGGGCACAATGAATACTCAAATTTCTCTATTTTTCTCTATTGAAAATCATTCTTAAAAAAAAAAAAAGGACCAATAATTTCATGTTCTGGATAAATAACACAATGAATAAACAGTTTGGGCCACAAAAGGAATTCTGCTCTCATTGAAATTCTATCTAATCATAATTTTGTTGTGATGTGATTCAGTCATTTTGTTGACAACTCTGGAGAAAAAAAAACACATACGTCTAATCTCAGCTTTGATTCATCAAGACTGAAATCTCATACTGGATCGGACAAACAACCAAACATAGCAAACGTCCAGATGGATACATTAATAAAAAATGTAATCTTCCTTATGTAGCAGCAAATCAGAGCCTCCTCCATCCCTCCCTCTCTCCCCTCCTCCTGCCATCTCTCCATCCTGCAGCCCTCCACCAGACAATATGGAGCAGACAGTAATCTGGCCATGCACTGAAGAGATTACAGTATCCAGCAGAACAGTTCAGCACAGAAGAGAGCAGCTCGGTTCAGGCGACAGATCGTCTAAACCGAGTAAACAGCCGACCGACCGACCGACCGACCTGCCGAGGAGAAGCTCCCTCTCCATCGGCTGGTCGCTCAGACTCCTTCAGTGAAAGCTGACCTTTGCAACGGAGTGCAGCGCCGCGAATCTCTCTATTCCAAATGTCACTTTTTACAGAAAAGATCTGATGTGGTAAAAACAGATCAAACGGCGCAGACGGGACACACGGGAGGAATAACACACCAACAGAACGAGAGAGCCGTGTATCTTTGGATTTTCCTCTTTTAAAAGGAAACACAAATACATGGATGAACACACAGTGAAGCTTAAACAAGTCAGTCAATAACGAAACAGATGTGCTGGCCTATTTATCCACTGAACTTAATCATGAGAGATATAAATAACTGATGTGAAGGCTCGCATGCAGACAGCAGAGCCGAGGTTGGAAGTTCACGCGTTGCATTCGTTTCTTGGTGCAGGATTTTTTGATTTTTTTGAAGAATAAAAGCCTGAAGAGTGGCAGGAGCAGCCTCCGACCCCGTGCTAACCTTCAGGCTGGCTAATACCTCACACACACACACACACACACAGACTCTAATATATAAACACGTGTGTTTTTTAGCTCTGTTGTTATAACTGTGCAGAAGATGAAGTCTGAGTGACTGAAACTTTGGTGAGCAAAGAAACATGAACGTCAGTGAGCACAGAAACCTTCAGTATCTGTTGTCGTCGCTGAGAATGAAACTCTTAATAGAAACTACCACGACTGTGAAGTTATGATGCAGAGTGTGAATAAATAACGACTTAATCTCATTATAATCTAATGTTGTGACCCTGTTACACGTGGGAGAAGCTCACGTTCAGGTGTTTTGGCTTCACACAGAGTTTATGAGGAGACGTTACTTTATTTTATACCTCTGATGTTTAAACTTTGGTCTTTCTCTGGATATGCTGATCAGTTTTTAAATTGTTTTTATATTTGAAACTACAAAGTGCGTTTTGGCCAGATAGTTTCAAATATAAGCTGTTCCATAAACCAAATCGACCCAAAAAGCTGGATGTTAAAAGGTCAAAGGTGAAACATCAGTGGCGTCACATGTGAGTAAAACATATGAGGTGGAAAGAGTCTGAAACATGCAGCTTCAGCCGATCAACAAACGCTCTGTGTCGTTAACTCTCTCATGGCTGCTTCAGCTCCTCTTAGCGTGACAGACTCATCAGCTGATTGGCCACCACAGCAATGACATCATCCTCCAAAAGTTGACGCTGCTTCAACTTTTCTCTGCGGAGCCTCGACTGTGTTTTCAGAAGCTCGTGCCGTCCACACGGCTGCAGCCTAAACACGCTGCCCACATTCAAATAAATGGAAGAAGATTCGTTTTCACCACAACGCCGGATTTGATCTGAAAGGACACTGAAGCCAAAGTGCTGCTTCTTCTAAAGCCTGAGGGAAAGTCTTTTTCAAAGCTGCCAAAAACCGCTAAAAAGTCTTAAATCTAAAAGTTTTCACAGTTTCAGGAGACATTAACTCATCACTCCTGCCACATCAAGGTTGTCATTAGTCAGAAGTTTTGAAATGGCTTCAGAAAGGAGCTAAGAAAGCCAGTCAGACTCTTTTCTTTCTGTTAGAAAGTCTAACAATCAGACTTTTACTTCGTGCTAAATGTAGGAATACAAGTTTAAAATCCAGCTTCAATTACAAGCGGCGGTGGAAACGTTGCAATAACGCTGCTTTTCTCTCGGAGAACACTGACCTGAAACCTGACTCAAAGGTGAGAGCTGAGAGAGAGAAAACAGGAAAGAAAAACACAACGTTTGACCTCAGACAAAGACTTGATTACAGACAGCTAGTAAAGACGAAAGGGAGGAACATAAGTTTAGAAGGAAAGTGGGAAAAAACTGTGAGGAGCTTCACAGACGATGCAGTTTTTTAAAAAAAGGAACATAAAAACCTCTAAAAATCTCAGACACATGTTGTGTGTCTCTGGAGTCATGTGCATCTATCAAACAGTCACTGTGTGAATCACGAAACCAGATGGCAAAACACACTTATGTGGCTGATTTTAATGATTTCCAAATTAATTTTCTTCTTGTTTAAAAGACGTTTTTCCATGTTAACTTTGGTCTGATGAACGTGACGCTGCCATCCGACCTGACATCTGCACACCTCTGCAAACAACTGCTCAGACTCGCAAAAGTACGAGAGAACGTTTCAGGTTTTCAGGTGTCAAAGCAGGAGGAGAAGCTACGAAGGTGTAGAGGTAGATACAGTCAGCAGGTTAAAACCATGGCGCTAAATTAGGAAAGGTGGAGGAGTTAAGGTGTAACGACCGAGGAGAGGAGGGGAAGAAAGCAGTGAGGAGACGATAAAAGGTGCAGGAGGGAAAGAGAGGAAAGAAAATGAAGGCATAGCCCGATTCTGAATGACGGTTTACCGAGAGAGAAAGAGAGGGATGAACAGATGAAGGTGTAGTAATAAAAGGGGGGAAGGTTCTTAAGGTGTAATGGTGGAGAGAGAGGAGAGCTGAAGGAGCCAGGTGCAGCCACAGAGGTAATCAGTGGGCCAATGGGGAGTCATTCAACTCAGAGCCAACGGGCTGCCGAAGTACCTGGAATAAAAATAATCATTACACTGCATTAAAGTCACTGTCTGTAAATACACCCTGGGCAGCAGTAAAGCACGCTCACTGTGTGTCCCCCCCCCACCCCCAAGCCCCCCGCCATCAGGACACTTGCGCACCTTAACGCACACGTATGTTAATATGTAAATACGGCCGCATGCAAATTGAAACGAAATGCAAATATTCCCGAGGATGTGACTGCGTCGCTCTGCCCGGCCGACTCCCCTGCTGATTCTGTGCATTTATCCCGTCATTACAAAGACGAGCTTTTACCAAAAAACAAACTGTTCTCCAAATATAACTCAACCAGCTCAAAGCACATTCATTATCCCACCCCCCCTCCAACCCCCCCACATAACTTATAAGTGTTATTTTAGCAACAGAAACCCCGACAGAGGCTTGAACTGGATCTCTCTCACACATTTATTCTGCCTCTCAGTATTGCTGCCTTTAGAAAATGGGGATTAAGTCTGCATTTAGGAGAATTTGAATTGCAAATAGGGCTTTGTAATTGTTTTAGTCTTTAATCCTTGCAGGGGGGGGGGCCTCAGTGTAACGCAAAGTTGAGACGGGCGAACATCTCAGGCATTCATCTGAGGAAGGACTGTGTTTGTTTCGCCACTCGGCTCAATGAGACTTAATAAGCAGGGTGTCCGATCAGCACCTTACACACACACACACACACACACACACACTCAAAAAACACACCGACATGTATGTATGCACACATACAAACACACACACTTCAGCACACACACACACACACACCGGCTCATAGGCTCATTGATAGTGCGGCCAGTTTATTTTGGTTGCGAGTTCGGGCGCCCAGCTGGTACTTGAGACTGGTGGACTGGCAACGCTGTGCAGCAGACACACACACACACACACACACACACACACACACAGACACACACACACACACACACAGACACACACACGCTGTGCCAGTGACACACTGTGCCAGGCTGCAACGTTTGCCAGCTACAAGCCGAAAAGACAGACCGAGGCAAAGGAGAGAGGGCATGAGTGTGTGTGTGTGTGTGTGTGTGTGTGTGTGTGTGTGGGAAGCAGAAAGACAATAAAAGTGGACAAAAGACGTGAAGAAGAAGAAAAAAAAAGAAAAGGACTGACTGACTTTTTAGAGAAAGAAAAGTTGCTTTGGTGTTTCAAAGCATTAAAACTCAAACTCGCGAGCGTGAAGCGGCTCAGTCGTGAGGCAGGAAGTGGATTTACTTATTAATTAAACACATTTCCTAATTTCTTAAAGCACTTTAAACCTGCTGCATTTGCATTTTAACTGGTTGCACAAAACAAATGGCGGCTGAGAAGCTTCGTAACATGTAAACACACGCATGCAACATGTGGCACGTTAAGCGACAGAAAAAGCTGCAAAATGACAACATTTGCTTTATGTTGTGACATATTTGACAGGAATGTTCGGCGGCTGAGAAGACGAGTCATCAAACCCCTGAAAGTGACGACATGAGGATGTTTTCTTCCCAACTTCTGTTAATTTACAGTTTCAGATTGATATACTTTAAGTCTCCCAGCAGTTTCCTCCGACTGTCCAGCCCCTCTGAGCTCAGATAGAGAAAAACCTAAATAAAATGTCACTTCCTGTTATTAATGTGTGCTAGAAACAATATGAGAATAGTTTTTGGGCCCTGAGTTTTGCCTCTCAGGCAACCTGCAGGTGCTTCTCTGCCTTACAGGTGCAGCAGCCGAAGCTTTAAGCTCATAATCTTACGGAGTACAATGTTGGATATATTTTCTGAAACTGACTCAAGTCCACCTCACAAACATCCATATTCAGTTTAATGTGTCAGCACCACTGACAAATTACGCAGAAAACTTGTCTCACTTCTTCAGATTATTATATTTAAAGACTGATATGACACGTCGAGACCTTTTTTCAAACTGGTTATGTTACATTTACATCCTGTTGTGTAAAAGAATGAAATACATATGTGCTGAGGTTTTCTCTGATAAGATTTGTGAGAGAAAATGTTTCATCTATCATCTTACAGCCTTCAAAGTGTCCTAACACACTTTAACACAACGTCCCGGTTCTTCGTGTCCTCCACCTGCACCGTCTCCTCAGCCTCCACTTAACGCCTGGACTCGAACAGCAGCAGCAGCAGCAGCAATCAAGTTTGACATAAAAATCTGACTTTTCTCATTTTTACGTCCACCACAGCAGCTCCAGTGTGAGCTGATTTCATTCAGGGACCTGGCGTTTAGAGAAGGAAACGGCTTCTCAGCTCCCAAAGTTAAGCAACAGGAGTGTGTGTTTAAAGATAGGTTTCACTCTCTGGGACCCGCCTGACAATCCTCGTAACCATCGTCAGGCTTTTAGACCTAATAAGGACCGGCAGTAATGGAGTGCCGCTCCAAGCTTTGCTCTGGAAAGGGAAAACAGGGAGCTGCACAGCTGGAAGAGACCGCTGGAAAACAAGCAGCGACGCGTCACTTTGAAGAAAAAACTGTGCATGAAATTTATTAAAAACTGCAAAATTCTCACAAAAAAATCCACCTTACAACTTTAGAGCATTAACTCCAGGTAGATCTGCCCCCCCCACCACCCCCACCCCTCCCTCACAGACTCAGGCTGCAAAGTTATGAAAACACAGAGTCACTGCAGGTTGCCAAAGGAAAAGTTCAAACTAAGCAGAAGCAACATAATTGCAGTAATTTATGCCTTTTTATGCAGGACGGGGTCTTTTAACACAATGGATAAGTGGATACTGCAAGTGGCTGCGGTTCGGGAGTCACTCATGTCGGGGAACTTCAAAGATGGAGAGAAAGAGGGCGTGTGTGTGTGTGTGTGTGTGTGTGAGTGTGTGTGTGTAGCCTTGGCGGGTAGAAAAAGACGCCACGGACACAAACACCTCCGACATTTGAGGTCGTCCTCGAACTTCCAACCTCTTCGAGTCTCTGCAGTAAACTTTTTAAATTTGAGGGCAAACAAGTGATGAATGCTGCTTTTTTTTAAAGTTATTGAACCATAATTTATTTCCTGAAAATGACAAAAGTGACTGAAACAGAGTTGGGAATATTCACCCGTAGTTTTCCTTGGAGAGACGAACAGACACCCTGAGGAGTTTCCACCGTTTCCCTCCATGTCGTGTTCATCTGATTCGCTGGTTTGTTGCAGCTAACAGGACTTTTTGTGGGTGTCTATGTTGGGGAAATAAAATGGGACTGGGCTGAAAACTTGCAGTGGGAGGAGGGAAAAGTGAACGCCGCAGTGTTTGGCTTCTACAATAACTTTTCTCAGGCGGATTAATGGGATTTTTTTTTTTCTATGCTCCGGCTAGCAAGAAGCATCGCTAGCACCAAAAACTCAGATAAACTATGAAAAATGCAGACTTCAAAAAGAGTCCCCAGTGTCTTCAGACACTTCTTTCTTCCTGCACACTGATACATCTCCTGCCTCCCTCCTCCTCCTCCTTTCCCTCTGAGCTCCCTCCCTGTCTCTCCACCCCACCACTCTGTCGCTTGTCTTTCTGTCCCCGTCCCCGGTTTTGTTGTCTCCATATGTCTGTCTTCATGTCTGTCTCTTGTCAGACACAGATCCGGGAGCCGGCGCTCGCAGCGTCAGGATCAAATGCTAAACCGCGGCACATTTTAAAGCTTGCCCAGAATGAACCTGCGAAGAAGGGAATCATAAACAATATTTGATCTTCTGCTTCTGTCACTTCCAGACCTCCAGCCGAACACACACACAGCTTGAGGGCAGCACTTTCAGGCTTTGTTGCCTCCCTCAGATAGGGAGAGGTATACACAGACCGAGGAGCCAACTGGCCTTTTTCATTTAGACGGTAACAAAGGTAAACAACGGCACACAAAGACGGCGTCCTCTCGCTCGACGCCCGTCTGCCTGCAGCCTGCACTCCACGCACTGTTTGATATTAAAAGACGACACAGGCGCAAACGGAGGAGGTGCGGGAGGAGGAGGAGGAGAGGAGGATGAGGGGGGGGGCAGAAAGATAGAAAGACAGATAGAGACGGACAGAAATGGAGACACAATGTTGTGGCACGCCGTTTGTGTGTGTGTGTCGGATATATAAATCGCCGTGCCAACGCCGACTCCATTCCTCCGGTCTCCTCCTTCCTCTCTCCTCTCCATCCATCCCTCCATCCATCCCTCCATCCATCCCTCCATCCATACCTACTCTGCCTATATTATGGATGTTATTATTATTCCTGCATGTCGTCATGTCGCCCCCGCTTCTCTCCTTCCCCCGAGCGAGAAAGCGGGCACTCCTGGCACCCGGCCAGATTACCCAATCAATCTCCTCTGAGAGAGGGGGAGGGCAGCAGGAGGAGGGAGGCAAAAGGAGAGAAGGGGGGGGGGGAGGAATAAGAAAGGGAGCTGGAACAGAAAGGAAAGGAAAGAAAGACATGGGTGGGGGGGGGGTGCAGTGAAAAAGACCTGAGAGGAATTGAAGCAGGGGGGGGGGGGAGCGGTGCAGGATGGGTAAATCCTGTCTTTGGTGAATAAAAAATAAAAAAAAGGACAGAGACAAAGACGGCGATGGAGGGGAAGGAAGGGATTCAGCAGACGTGTGGCGTTAAATTTAGGCGAGTGAGCACCTGGTACGGCAACACGGGGAGTTGTGGAGACGGAAAACACACACACACACACACACACACACACACTCACACACACACGAAATGGCACACAGAGTCCAGACAAAGGCTTGGCCATGAACGCTTGTTTACAGAGTGCAGCTCCTCCCCTCGTGCCACCTGTTACTGCGTCCAGCCTCACAAATGTTTAACCCTCTCAGAGAATCTCCAGGCAACAGCCAACAGTCCACCTCCATCTGCACTGCATGATGGGAAAAGATCAGACCAGAGCTGCAAACCAGCTCTTATTTTCATCATGTTTTTAATTTGATTAGTTCCTTTTAAGAGCCGGAACAAGAAGCTGTTTAACGGTCAGTTAATTGATGGAAAATATTAAAACCCAGAAGTTGTGATGATTGATTTATCACTTGAGTCTTTTTTAAACAAGTATTTTCTTGTTTCACCATCTTAAAAGTGCAGATTTGACTCTTTTATTGTTTTATGTAATCATAAACTGAATATATTTAGCTTTTGACCTGTTGGTCTGACATGAACAGACGTCACCTCAGTGTTTGGGGAATCCTGGTGGGTGTATTTTGCATTTCTCTGACACTTTGTAGACAAAATTAATAGTAGGAAAACATCAAGTGTCAGTTCCTGACCTAAATTGATTAATCATTTGGTCTACAGCGTGAATAAATGTGAGAAATAGTTAGAAATGCTAACATATGTTCAAATAAATGGCCCAAAACCCAAATTTACTCAGTTCACAGTTATTTTAAACAGCAGATAACTAAGAATCACCACATTTAAGAAGCTGAAATCTATGAATATTTGCCATCAAACATTAATATCACACACATCAGTCAGAATCTGATCAGATTCAACGGTGTTTTTCCTGGTTTTCCTGATGTGATCTGTATCAGCCGTCATCATGAGGTTTCCCATCAATAAGCCGAGAGCTGAGCGCGCTCAGTGAAGCGCCGCGATGTGAATGACGCACTTGTGGCACTAAATCTGTGACACTCCGCAGGCAATGAACCCGGATTGGCATGAATCGCAGATGTTCGGGGTCGTGACCTCTGGATGGGGCAAAGCAAAATGTCTGCAACAAACAAGGCCGAGTGTGTCACTTCC
Organism: Acanthurus lineatus; assembly: GCA_029814665.1. Classification (NCBI taxonomy): domain Eukaryota; kingdom Metazoa; phylum Chordata; class Actinopteri; order Acanthuriformes; family Acanthuridae; genus Acanthurus; species Acanthurus lineatus. The sequence goes on along the minus strand of JAPZDV010000021.1, from coordinate 19,277,781 downwards.
TGAAAGACTGTTTGTCTGTGATTGCAAGTGTGTGTGTGTGTGTGTGTGTCAGAGAAAACAGAGACTCATTCTTCTGCCTTCTTTAATGTGAGCAAGAACGTGTGTGTGCGTGTTTTCTGTGTGTGTGTGTGTGTCAATATGCACGCTTTTATTTTTTTGTTTCATCACAAAGCTCCCATCCTTTAATCATTCATATTGAGTTACTAAAGACGCGCTACGTTGTTATAATCAAACACGTTTCCTCAACAAAGTGCTCATTGGAGGAACGTCCAAAAATTCCCGCAGAAAAGAGGAGTGTAAGACGTGCGGATCTCTTTCAGGAAATAAACATGATTAAAAGGCAAAGTGAAGAGGAAGGACAGCAACAAAACTCCAACAATTAAGACGACAAGAGAGGCCACTTAAATTACTTTACAGAGGTACAAGACTTCGCTTCTGTTCCAGCTCTTTATGATAGAGTATCGCTTTGAGCATGTGCGTTCATTTGCATATGAGTGTGGGTGTGCGGTCTGCACACGAGCGCCCGCCCGCCCGCATGTGTGTGTGTGTGAGTGTTTACGCGTGAGTTCGAGTGGCTATGATTGCAGATGCACCAACCAGGGGTGAAGCCAACCGGCGCATCCAGCTCGTCAGAGGCCTCCAGTTCTGGGAGTGCGGCCAGGGCTCCAATCCCACCACATTCCCCTGGATTAGCTGTCAACCAGTCCCCAGATCTGAGGATTAGCACATTATATTCCATTATCTTTCCCGAAACTGGAGAGTCCACAAAGTCGACATCATCGCTCACAATGGGGGCCAGTAGGACAGGGCTGAGTAAGAGGTGCCTTCAAACCGGGGCCAAATTGAGCCAAACCGAGCCGAGCCAAACCAAATCTGTAACTAAGACTCTACGCCGGCTCAAGGTTGCCTAGCAACCGCATCAGTTCCAGGAAACAAACAAGCAAACTGCGTTTCTAAATATTAATTTTATAGCCCGGCGCTGATATTTTCTCAGTGTTTTCCACAACAAACCGACGTCTCGGCGACCAGAGGAGACGATTAATTATGAAACAAAACAGAAATAAAAACAGTTTCTTATTCTTGCACTCATTCTTTTTTTTTTTTACTGAGACACACACATGCAGAGCGGAGTGTGTGTGTGTGTGACTCCTGGGAGCCGTGTTGTTTTTCACTCTGTGATCCGGGGGGACTTGGGGGAATGAGGGAGCCGTTATCAGCAAGGGGCCGTGATAGAGACTTGATCAGGCCGTCGGTCTGCGGGGACCAAGGAGCCAGAGTTAATCAGAGACAGACAGACCCCTCATCACCCTGGGGATTCACACTCGCTCTCTCTCTCTCTCTCTCTCTGTCTGTCACACACACACACACACACACACACACACAGAAACACACACTGCAACAGTCACAAATGTGCACACGCTCAAACACACCTCCTCTCGTCAGAGCCTCTGCCACGCCCTCCATGCATGCACACACTCCTCGTCGCTTCAACGCTGACCGACACTTTGGGTTCAACTTCTTGCATTTACAATCAAAAACAGTCCAAAAGAACTTAGAGTTTCCCTTTCTTATACAAGAGTATCACTAAAAATCAGCCCCCCCCCCTCTGGGTGAGTCACTGCCAGCTCATGCTGTGCAGCCAAACATGCTTCAAAAATACATAACTTTATTCAAAATTCCAATAAAGAACCCACAAAATATGTGAGTGTGAAATTTGGGGAAAACTGTGCAGAAAACGATGCACAAGAGATCCGGAATATTTCCTTTTGTTAAAATATTGCAGCAATGAAATTATTGAGTCTTGGATTTGAATAATTCACTCAATGAAAACATCATTAAGCTTCAATGGGGAGTTGATAGAAGACAGAATGAGATAATATTTCCAACCATAATTCCACATAAGGGACTATGAGAAACACACACTACCTCTTTAGGGTACGAGAGGAGCTTAATGCAAACAAATAATTATTAAATCAACATTTTTCTTCTGCTGTCTCATCAGCAAATCAGCCGTCTGAGTTGTGGACGCTTCACACACTCTGACCTCCTGAACCTGAAGTCCAAACGAGTCCAAACGAGTCCATCTGAACGCTTCAACCACAACAAAGTTACGTGCTCGTTCAAAAACAAGCTCTCAAGACGTCACAGCGATCTGATTTACATCTTCATCATCCATGCGGACTCTCAGCTGACCGCTTTATGTGGCTGGACACCGAAACACACATGAATTTCTCCCCAGGAAGCAGAGTTGGAAGCTTTAGGTTGAGCTATATATTGACCAGGCGAGTCGAACGGCAGCCGTTAAAGAGCTGACACGCAGGTATCCAGCTGGCCTACCTCTGGAGAAAGGTGTAGGAAATTATATTGCATTTAGATTAATTAGACACAGTTGTCAGATTTAATTAACTACTAGGTTTAATTAACCATGTAATTAATCTTATGGTGGTCCAACACATGCACACACTCACACACACTCACTCACAGACGCAGACAGACGGAGCACACACACACTCGTGCCCACACACACATGCATAGTACATGCACAACAAATGTAATCTGTTCGGCTGACAAGTGCTCACACTTTTGCTGTCAAACCTCATAAGAGAGTTCAGCTGAACGGGTGACTGGCTGTGGGCTAAAACAGCCTGAATGAAAAGCGTATGGTAAGAATAGCACCTCTAATCCATTTCAGGTCTCACTGCTGCCCAGGTGGGACGATAATCTAAGTAGTTGAAGCAAGTCTGTCCAGGCAACATCCTAACAGGCGTGTAATCCTGAGTCAGAAACGTCTCGTGCAAATATTTGAGAGGAAGAAAAAGGAGGAAGACACTCGAGGTAAAGTGCAGAAATCAGTTATAAAAGTGTGGGACTTCAAAATAATCATTAGAGAAGATGAAATCTGGACCAGCAAACACTTTCAGCAGCTCACACATCAACCAGCTCTTCATAAACAAAGTGTGTGTGTGTGTTCGATAGGTTACTGATCGACTGCTCCGACTCTCCAGAAGATGAGAGGGTCAAGGGGGGGCTGCAGGCCGTGACCTTTCATCACCTCGTCCATCGCCCTGCAGCCACCACTGCCGCAGCCCCCCCCCCAGCTCTGACTGCGTCCTGTGCATCGTTTGTCAGCGTGTGTGTGTGTTAATGTTCCTGTGTGATCAGCCAGCTGCTTTATGTGCTTTGACCTTTACTGAAGCCTTGAGTGGTCCAATAAATAGCCAGGCAGTGCCTTGACCTTTCACCCCAGGGCCGACGGTTTCGCCGAGACCTGAGGGGGTCAGAGGTCAGCGTTTGAGGAAGTGCGGCCGGCAGATGAGCCACAGCGTTACACTGGAAAACTGGTATCTGATCGAAGCTGATCATGTGGCAGAGCGGCACCAAGACTCACCATTAGACTTTATTTTTTTTAAACTCAAAGATGGAAGTCTGAGGGCTTTTCCATGAAAAATACAAGCGGTGTTCATCGGTGCTGCATTTTTAAAAAGCGTGCTATTTCAGACGTCTGGCTCTGTCTCATTCAGCACAGAGTTCTGCAGCAGACATGTCAAAACAAGAACCAGCAGCAGCGTTATCACACACACAGGAGTCAGTCCCTTCTCTACGACACACACACTCTGCATGTATCTGCTCAGTCTTATGCCAGTGAGTGTGTGTGTGAGTGAGTGAATGTGTGTGTGTGTGTGTGTATCTGTGCCTCTCGTACACTACTGGAGGGTTGGTTAAGTTCACTCACATAGTCATGGAAAGCCTTGGCCTCGCTGGAATGTTCACATGTCTCCCTCCGGTCCGGGGCAGCGCAGTACAGATCCCAGAATACACTGCACACAGGACAAGAGAGCGACAGCAGTTAGACACGTCCGCCGTGCGACCCGCACACATGTTGTGTTCATGTTTGTGTGTTTTAATGCACAGCTATGGTCGCAGTTTACCAACAGAGACGAGTTCGAGTGCAGAAATCCAAATGAAAGTTGTTAAAGTGGAGCAATGGAGGTGTGTGTGACAAATCTGATCAGATATCAAAAAGCAAAGCAGTTTAAAACGTTTAAATACGAGTGTGAACAAGATTCAGCACCAACAATAAAACCTTTTATACATTTTTGAGTGACATAAACACATTTTTCTGTAAAAAAGCACCCTAAACTTGCCTTAAAGGTAAATGTTTGAGGGATGACTTTGTAGTGAGCGTTCACAGGAGCAGCGTTTTAGACTCTGATAAGGTAAAGAACAATAAAGGAGCTAAAACTTCGGTCACAAAGTGCCTTAACATGAGCAGCCAAACCACATTTTTACATGAATAAAGTCAAAAGAGAGTCTGTTGAGTCTGAATTCCAAAAAAATAACATCTGTTTTCTTTACTAGTTAGAACAAAAATATGAAATCAATGAAGGAAACATGAAATAAAGCTGATAAAACACTTAATGACAAGAGAGCTGCAACTTACACTTGTTTTCTTTATCAATAAATCGTATTTTTTCATTAAACTGTTTGGATTAAAAGTTAAAACGTTCAAATGAATATTCTGTTCAACCTCTCAAACTGTCAAAAAACGTCCGCATTTTTATTATTTTTTTAAATATAGAGGACTAAGAAAAACAATATACTCACATTTGAGAGGCCAGAATGACAGATTTTAGTTTTGGCACTTTTTGCTTAAAACTACTCCATAAATTGCCATCGATCGCCTTATTGACAACTTATTTCAGCCGTACTTGACAGATTGCAACACTCAACACTCTGGAATAATCTCAGCCATCATTGGAGAAGCTCTGAGCTTCGATACGCAGCTCTGTTAAAGAGGCATGTGCAAACCGGGAAGCCTCCACGCCGCAGCTGCCTCTTTGGCCGCCACACAGCCCTTCAGTCCAGCCTGAAGCCTGCAGCTCCAGCTTTCATCCAGGGAGGGAGGACGGGGTCGCCAAATGTTCCTCTCATTCTGCCCTGGCGACCTGCACGTTATTGACCAATCAGCTGTGATTATGTTACTTACTGCCCAATCAACCGTACTCATATTAGTTAATTAGACCAACCCCGCTCCTCCAGGGCAGCGGGGGCCACCAGGTCCCACTCCAAATGGACCCTTAATTACTGCACTGAAATTAAGTACCTGCTAAGCCGGTCCACATTAAGGACTTCTCCTTCTTCAGGATATTGATTTCATGGACAGCATATGAAGGGAAATAAAAAAAAAAAAGCTGAAGTCATGAGAGGAAATTCTTGCTGTCGATTAAAAGGTGCAAATAAACTGCGACGTTTGTTCTTTGTGCTGATGTTCGGAGCCGCCATGACACTTTGACATGACAGACTGCGAAAAGGAGCAAAAAAAAACCCAAAAAACAGCTGATCGTCCATAACTAACCCGTCACATGTTGGCATTTTTTTATTGATCAGGATGTTTGATCTTTTATGGTTTGGTGTTATTATCTCCTAAATACACTTTCCACACTTTCCCTTCTTCACTTTCCTTTTTTTTTTTTTTTGTTATTTGATGGCATCAAGCAAACAAAAAAGCGCAACAAAAAGTGTCCTAAAAATAAAAAAAAAAGACCCCCAGCATCAAAAGCAAAAGAACTACAATGGAAATGTGATATTAAAGTATTTAAAGATTAAAAGACAGAGTCTCTGCCCCGAGGCGCTCAGCGAGTACCGGGGTCCCGAACAGACGAGGAGGGCGCCGAAGGAACAGAGCGGGACTGTGTGCGAAGACAGCAGCCAACATGTGTGTGTGTGTGTGTGTGTGTGTGTGTCGTGCTGCCCTTCTGTCAGTTGACAATAAAGCCGGTGTACATTATCATATCTGGCGGTTTGGTGTTAAAGAGATTGCTGCTCCGTCAGACACGAGCCGCGGCGGGAAAAAAAAAAAAAGGCGCGACCATCGCAAATCCAATCAGCTCTCAGGGAAATGAAATGGGACGCGGGTTACAGTTTGTTACCGAGAAGACACAACCAGGTACAGGCACAGAGGGCGGGGGGCGGGGGGGCCGAGGGGGGGGAAAGGTGATCTAACATCTCACGGCCTGTGAAGTCTGAAATATATTGCGATTTGAACAGCTGACCTGCATCTGTCTGAATCTCATTCTCGGCGGCTTCTGCATAATCTGAAGCAGGAATCGCTGGCGAAGGAGACCAAACGCAGAAAACGAGACTTTCATTATTCTGATGGTATTTTAAGATTTTTTCCACATAGGAAACATTTATCTGAATGGAGTCAGAACGGGAGAATAAAGCCGCCGAGCTCCTTCAGTCAGCATTCGGTGTGACGAGGTGTTCGATTAGCGAGCAAAACGACTCTAACATCATGCTAATGAAGGGAAAAGACTGGTCAGGGTGCAATCAAGGTGAGTCTTCCCATCTACTGCACTGAATCCAGGTGAAGTCCAGATGGGACGATTGTTAACTCTGATTTGAAAATCCCACCCACATATTTTAGAGGGAAAGCCAATAGTGTCATAGTTGTTTTCACTTTTTTCAGCAACACTAATCTTAAGAAATTATCTAAGAAGTCAACATTTGCGGTTAATTAGCACCAGCAATCTGTAAAAAATCTTGTACTCCGCACACCCTCGCTATAGTACATCTTCTATCCAATTATCTAATCATTTCGATCTCATCATGTGAAGCCCTTTAAGATGTTACGGGTAGCAGAGCCACACGGCATCTCGGTACGGAGGAAAACTTTAACCACTCTTACGTTTAAGAGTCGCAGGAGAGACTCAAAATTGCAGCTTAGGGGTCACGCAAACTCCTTTTTTTATTCATTCAAATGAGAAACGAGGCTATAAAATATGAGCTGGCACTGTCAGCACACACACACACACACACATAAACACACTTTGTATCCAGAACAGAGGAAGAAGGGATTAGCGTCCAGCCGTCCAGAAGAAGACAATTACTAAAATTAAATGCCATCATGATAATTATTTGCAATTAACTGTGGTCGGACAAAGCCGGTGGTTACAATGTGCTTTTCCATTATAATAAGGAGAGTAAACAAAGACGCAGGAAGACGGACACACACACACAAGCTGCCGGTTGCAGGTCGACATGATAATCCTGTGTGCGTCTTTAGCCAGTCAGTCAGTCAGTCGGTGAGTCAGAAGAGGAGAATATACACAGAAATGAAGACGGAGATGGAGACAGATGGTGACAAGGAGGCAGACAGAGCATGAAACACAGCCCACAAAATAAAAAGAAAAATAAAGTTCCAGACAGTCGACCATGATGTGTCCTCGTCTTATCAGAACAGGCTCTTCTTAATAGGACAAAATGCTGCAATCAAAGAGCGGAGGTGGGTGGGGGGGGACACAATCCTTCTAGTTGTCTTTATTACCTGTACTCAAGCACCAGCTATTTCTCTGGCAGCGGCCGCGATGCGTTCAGGAAACAACAACACAGTCATGCCATGTAAATCAGGAACACTCTCTTCGGACCGCGGCTAATAATTACAGCAACTGTCATCGCAGGCAGACTGACGGCCTCGGAAGAACTCGCAGTGAAATAAAGTTCACACATGCCGGTGGAGGATTTCGCTGCATTCAGGTGCACGGTGGAGACTCGGAGACTTGGAGACCCTCTGGACACGATGACGGAGTGATGTGGTGAATACTTGCACAGTTCATCATCATAACTTAAAGCATCTGCACCATCTCCTCTGGTGTCACGACTAGCTGCAAACCACGCTAACAGGATAACACGATAGCTTCTTCTATTTTGGACTCTTTTGAATCTCTGTTCCTTCTAACATTATTATTATTCAACGAGGCTAAATTTGCTTATAAAGTACAAAAGTTCTACACAGGTTGACTTTGACTTCATGATCAAATCAACTAATTGCGGCGACTGCGCTAAAATGACCTGATTATGGACAAAAATCCCGCTGTTAAAAAACGGGAAAGTGACCAAACCTTTCATCCCTCCTACAGTGAACCTCTTTAAGTAGTTTTGCAATTTCTGAAAAAAGTTTAAAAGATTGGCACAGTTTCATTTATCTGCACGAGCGTTTTTCTCCTCGACTGGGATTTTAGATTTGAATAGAAAACAGGAAGACCTCCTGTTACTCTGACTTCAGACTCTTATGCATTATTCCAAGATGGTTTCCAGCATCTCTGGGCTTGTAGGGCAACACCAGCTAAATAACCCTAATTAGCCTTTTTGTTTTGTTACACATCTGCAGCAGTTCATTAACAAAAGGGGGGGGAAACCGAATGCAAACAGTGTACAGCTCGTTTTAAATGAGCTGAATTGACTGTATTAGTGTTACTATTGGATTTTATTTAGATGTATGTGTTAGCGCTGCAGCTACAGTGGGAGGCAGATGTGATGGGATGTTAACTGGACTCAGTTAAATGATGTGAATGATGTCAGAAAAGAAGGAGAAGAAGAAGAAGAAGAGGACAAGAATGAGAAGAAGTCCAGTTTTTTACCGACAGAGGCTTTCACAGAGGATCCTGCTACGTACTGTTGTTGTGCTGAGGTTTTTATGTGTGTGTATGTGTTGTGTGTTGAGGTGGGGGGGTGGGGGGTGTATTGAGGACTCGGTGTCCATCCAGTGAAAACTGGTTAAAGCAATCGATTTTGGGATAAGGAGGAGACAACTAGCAGCAGCCAATAGAGAGGGAGCTAATGACACAATCAACACCTGCAGCCCTCGCTGAGCCTTTTCTTTATCCCTCCACCCATAACAACAGATGTGGATGAGTGACCCCCACCACCACCAGCCTCCCTCATCCTCCCCCCCCCCTGAACTACCCCGCCACACAGCCCTGGTCTCTTTCTGAAGCCCCCCCCCATTGCCACCAATGCCGTCCTACAGGAAACAGGCAGGATGAAGAAAACCCCAGCGAGGTGCTGACGAGGGGACGACGGAGGAGGCGGGGGGGCTGGGGTGGCGGCAGGGTCGGGGTCTTAGATTTGGCTGTTTAACACAAAAGAGGCTGGAATGCAAAGAGTTAATCCGTTCGGGGGTCTCTCTTCCGCAAACAAAGGGACAGGCCTCCAGACAAAGGTTGAGGGAGGGGGAGAGCGAAGGGTGAGGGACGAGGGAGGTTGGTGGCTTTCCTACCATCTGGAGCTTTTGTTTTGGGGGAGGCTGGAGGTTGGGCGGTGGGTGGGTGGGGGGATGCTGGGTGGCATAAGACTGGACAGGGAACTCCTCCTCCACCCCCCCCCCTTGTAGCCGACCCCTGGACTCCACCCCCAGCGAGTCTCTGTGTCCACGTGCTGCGTGGCCCAGACAGACGCCCCCCCAGCTAGGTCACACTACACTGGAGCCCCCGCTCTGCTCGGCCCGGCTAATCATCAACACACTCTCCAACTGCTGCCTCACACACACACACACACACACACACACACACACACACACACACACACACACATTAGGTCACACACACTCTGCTGAAAAATATCAATAGAGTCCAAAAACAAACTACAACGGAGCGCTCAGTTTCTCTTTTATTCCCACTCTCACACTCACACACACACATTGGGCCAGTCTCCCCGAGCCCTCTGATTGGTTGGGGCAGCGGCGAGAGCAAACTTAAGCCGCGCTGTATGTTTGTGTATGTCATTCTGTCAGTATTACTGGTAGCTGTCCAATTGAGAGCTGTCAGGTTGAGCGAAGCCAGGCTCTTTAAGGACCATTATGAACCGTGTCAACAGGCTGCACAATTACAACACACACACACACACACACACACACACACACACACACACTGGGGCCAGAGAGGATGAATGAATCAAGCCGCATGTCCGGGTTTATTACACAGGGCCGGCTGGGGGGCTTTGGGGATGAGCAGGATAGCATGAATGACAAACAAAGCGAGCCCTGTCAAACCTCTTATGCTGGCTCTCTTTGCCTCTCGTGCTGCCTTGCTGAGGATTCAGTCTCTCAACTTCCCTGCCTGTTTGCCTGCTTAATGCTTTGTCTGCAACCTTTCCAGCTCCCCCCCCCCACCTCACCGCCTGTCTGCTCCCTTCTTTGCCTTAAAGTTGCATTTTTCAAGCTCTTGGCCTCACAACTGGAAAGGGGGAATCCTACATTTGGGTGTTCCCGTTCCATTAAATTCAGAGCGACTGGAGAAAAACAGCGTACGTGTCGGGCACTAAGCCCACTGACCCTGTTCTCTCAGCCAGATAGAAAACACTGTCCTCTATTTATCCAGCATTAAGAGATCTGACAGATTTGTTTAAAGACGCAGAAAGAGAAAAAGAACAGGCCACGTCAGAGACTCGTGCTGTTAAATGAGGCCTTAACAACACAGCAGAGGTTTAAAATGGGAAAGTTGAAGTGGGGGGGGGGTGGATATGGGGCAAAGATACTGCATGAGGTGAAAGTGACAGGTGCATGCCAACGCTTTTAAAAACAACAGGAGGTCATTAGAGTTTGGCCAGTTGTTTGGGCCTGCGACATGCAGCACATGCAGGCGATAAAGCCACTGTAAAAGCTTCAGCGCTCGATTGTCGCAGTTTGCATCAAATCTCAGAGAAATAACCCAAATAAACGCAAACACACAGACGTTAAAAACTCATATTTGTAGATTCAGTGTGACTAATACTTTCTGAGGATATCACCACATCTGATCTTCATTAAAAACAAAAGAAAAAGGTCCATAAATCTGCTTTGAAATAACAGAAATAAAGGGGCTTCTAATGAGTCCAGAACTTGCCTTGGAATCATCAACTTTCTAAGTTTTCTCTTGTGTTAAATAAATAAAGTTAGAGTTGTCTGTGCATTCATGAGTACACTGGAAAAAAGGACTGCTTTTGGCTAATTCGGCATACTTTTGTTGCCGCTAATTGGCCAAAATGCAAACAAATATATGCTTTCAAATGGGGGAGCTTTAATTGCAGCACACAGCATAACTAACCGAATCTCCTGCAATGTTACATTTCCCTTTTATATTTCCAAAAAGCATCATGGGAACTGTGGTTGCAAGCCTTCAATGTCAGACTTTTAAAACCCCCCTGTGATAGAAGATCACTCGCTGATTTTTGATTTTGACTTTGATTGGACGGTGCACGCAAAAAAAAAATACAACAGTTCAGCTTAAATAACAGAGCAAGGCGAGTTAGCTCACTTGTCAATCAGAGGGACGTCAGAAGTACTGCACTTAAACATGTGTGAGATGATGCACTTAGCATTCCCTGCAATTACTGTCCCTCTCCACCCCTGCACATTCTTTCAGACCATCAAGAGTACTTCTACTGTATGAATGTGAGCTGTCGAGAAAAAAAACAACATGTCTACGTACGTATGTGTGGTCAAGAGGGGAGAGAAAGAGTGAAGAGGAGCGACGTATACATACCACCACCATGAGTGTAAAAATCCTGGAGGTTCCCCAAGTGTGATGTTCTTCTCCCATCGGATCTGAGGAGGAAGACAGAGGAGAGGCAAATGAAGAATTAAGACACCGCGGCATGTTTTATGCATAATGTAATCATTTCGCTCAACTGTCCACAGACAGACAGACAGGCAGACAGACAGACAGACAGGCAGAGAAATAGGCCAACGGGCAGCGCGGTGAAGTGCAGTGCAGTGAGCAGTTTGTGGATAAGACACTGCGACTGTCTTGAAGCAGCGGGCCTCTCCACTGCCCTCACACACCAGCAGAGCTCCTGCCTGTATCTGGACACCGAGATAAGATCCAGTGACAGATAACAGACCTGCTGCCTGCTTCACACACACTCCTCCTGACATGACTCTGTACACACACACACACACACACACAAACACACACACTGAGTGCATACAGTCATGATTCAGAGTGTGTGAAGGCAGCACAGCAGCAGCAGCAGCAGCCAGATTTTTCTATTATCTTCCAAACATACATATGTATAAATAACAGGCCCGAGCTTCAGGTTTCCATTGAAGTGTCTATTCTATAGAGTGCAGTTTATGGTGATGTGATGTGCCGTATGTGGGTTGGGCCTGTTGATTTAATGCTGCTAAAGAGCTGAGTGCTGCACTGTGCAGGAGAGCATAGAGTGGCAAAGTCCTCTCGGGGACAGAAGTGTATTATGTGTATACTATAAATGTGAGTGTGTGTGTGTGTGTGAGTGTGTGTGTGCACTCCTCACTGAAGAGGAACAGAGGCTAATTGAGGAAGGAGAGTCCAGGTGATAGTGCTCTCATTAGATGGCACTGAGCAGGTAGGTGTGTGTGTGTGTGTGTTTCAGTCTACCTGTAAGTGTGTGAGTCGCTTATCTGCTGAAACATTACTGTGTTATTCCTGTTTGTGTGTGTGTGTGTTTCTGTTATACACAGGTGCCGTGTATTCATTGCTTAAACAACATGTAAAAACACACTGCAAATACAGAAAAACTGACTCAAATATAAGGACACACTGCAAATTCTTAACAACACAAGGAAGTTTCAACCACATGCAAGTTTACAGGAAACACTGAGCACGACTTCCCTCATCGAGTGTGTTGAAAATGACTATAAAAACAGTGTTTATATGAGCTTTTAAGCTCTTCAGATAGTCCTGGAGATACTGGCTGTTGATCTGCTGTAACATTAAGCTCCTCTTTACTCATTTTTATCAGTTTTTTTAAAGTTAGTAAAAAAAATTCCTGCAGCCGTGAGTTAAATAACCGACTGGTCAGAAAGTTGATCAACTATTTAGAAACTTCATTCATCATTTCAGTCATTTTTCGGTGACAAAAGCCAAACATTCGATGGTTTCAGGATTTAATGCGTTTCTTTAAAGTGATGAACTGCATCTATTTGGGTTTTAAAATGTTAGTTTAAAAGAAATAAAATTAAACGAGCTACATGAACACATCGCCTTAGGTTACGGGAAATTAAATAGGCCTTTTTTTTTCTTTTAAAGAACATTTTAATAATTGTTATGTGCAGCTGTATTTCACACTTTTTTAGCTTTTACCAGCGTTTCTTAGTTTTGAACAACAGCCATTCATAAACTTAGTTAATTTATTTCATTTAAACTCGGTACTGTTGTGATCAGGTTTGCAGCGTATCGTTCATGCCCCCGTATGTCTCCTTCTTCATTTGCTTGTACTTAATTTTTTTTGGAGTATATGTTGTCGAAGCAGTAAAAACACTTTCTTTATTTGCTGGAGAACAAGAGGAGAACAAGCGGGAAACGAGGAGGCGCTAAACAGTGAGGAATGGAAGAAAAAAGGCGGATGATCAAAGCAGAAACGAGAGGAACACGGGAGAAAAATCAAAGCGAGGAGAGGGCAATCATGTTTTGTGTGCCTCAAGAAAGACCTGTAGGACGCTGATTGAGCGCTAACATGGTAATTGAACATTGAGTGATGGATATGAGCAGAGCAAATCATGTCTGTTAGCAACCTTTCCACAAAATACTCAAGAGGATTCCTCATCCCTTTTAAATCTCCTGCCAGAACCGCATGAACGGGAGAAGGTGAAAGGTCAAGCTGCCGTGTCTGCTCGGATATGTGCACATTACTGTAGATCTAATCCAAACACACTTACTCCGACCAGACAAGACAACTGCGTACAAACGACGCTGCGGTTGAAATAAACAAAACGGTTAAGCAACACGCTGTTTCAGGCGCAACATTTGAGACAACTGGCGTCAAATTGACTTAGCGGTCTTAGCGTGCATGCCTCGTGGACACGGATTGTTTATGTGTGCCTGCGTGCACGTTGTTTTAATCCAAGTCTGTGTAGATGTTGTTTTAATTCCTCTTTGAGGCTGTGTAAATGTATGTGTGTGTGTGTGTGTGTGTGTGTGTGTGTGTGCCTCCGGTTGCCTGCGACCCAGAACTTCACCCTTTTCCAGCAGCTCACCAATAACACTCAATCTGGGAGACGATTCACCCACAAGGGCTCAGAAACGAGCTCGGCTCTCTGCAGCCCGACCACTTAATCTCACTGTGCCGCCCCCCCCCATCCATGCTTCATATTTTGGACGTCAGCTCGTGGTCGTTGGCTGCCGGGCCGGCCTCCTGCAGCCCCGTCCGCCCCGCCACCCGCCCGCCCGCCCGAACACTTTGAGCAAAGGCAACCAGTTTCTGTCTGATTGCGTCTGATACATCCGTGATTCAGCGAGTGTGATTTCAAGTATCTGCTCTTTTTTGAGGTTTTTTTTTCTTTTGATTTACTTTTCTTCAAAAAAATCCAAAAGCTCTTTTCAGCACAACTTGAAGAAATATAACTTTTTTAAACAATTAAAATGACAACATTATCATCTAATGTGGATACTGGCAGCTCTTTTACAGCTCGTTTTATCGCACAGGCCAAGTTAAATAAATGGCAAACACCACAAAAGCTCCATCAACACCACCCTAAAGGTCGAGTATTAGCTGACATTTCACCAAACCTGCCTGCAACAAACACAAGAGTTAGATGAGAAAATCTGAAACACTCTCATGTCTGAATAGTGAACTAAAGCTACAGCCAGTAGCCGGTTAGCTTAGCTTAGCAAACAGACCTCAAGGTGGCGGCTAAACTCCAGGTGGTTACAGAGAAATAGTTCAGGACATTTACCCCTTAAAAAAAACTACTTTTTCTTTTTAAATTTCCTTATATTTAATGTGTTACAGTAAGCTCCATTGATCCAACCCTGGACAGCTATCGTCTCGTCTTTGTGCAAAGCCGATCTAGCCAGACACAAGCCTGCTAACTGATGCTAACTGATCTTCTCACCTAATTTTTTTTACCAAAGACACAATTTACCCAGTTGTCCGTTCCTTTCACCCCTGTATAACATCACTTCCTCATAAAATCAGTTGAAAAGCTGAACATAACCTCAACTCTCTAACTTCATTGACACCCTCTGCTGTCGCTCTTTCATGTGAATCATTTGAAATTATCATTAAAACTGAGCGGCTCACTTCTCTGCGATGCAACACGCATGTGCAAAGTTACGCAGGTGCAACAGCATCTCTGTCCGACCGTCCGCCGAGCTCACCTGATCAAAAAATAGATAAATGTCAGCATTAAAGCTGAATGATATGGACCTGACTTTGCTTTGCCATCAAAAGCCCTCTCAGTGTTGGGGAGTGTATTAAGTGGAGCTGAATAAAGCCACGGGGGCAGGAGAGGTGTTGTACAAGAGACGGCCTGTACGCTGGACCATTAGCAGGAAGGATGTCCATTAAGGAAGAGGATGCAACACATTAGAGACCTTACCTCCTCAACAGTTCAGGGGCCTAATATGAGGCTAATAAGTCCGGCAGACCTGGGACAAATGGTTGTGTTTGCGAGGGCTTCAGCTTGATTTAGCTTAGCAGGCTTTGCTTCCTAAATATCAGAGCAGCAACACATGCCTACAATCTGTCAAACTGCTCTAATTATACAGTGTTTATAATTACAAATTAGTGCTAATAACGAAGGGCGGGTAATCATATTAATAAGCACAACCGACGCCATGTTTACATTGTCCCAAATTAACAAACAGTCAAAAGAACGTCGCTGTTGTTCAGCAAGTCTTGGCTCATCGGTGTTAAAGTGCTGTCAGAGTTTTTCAAGGCCGGAGTCAGTCTGGCTTTTTTTTTTTTTAACTGAGATTGCTCAACAGCTGCTTGAACCCAGAACAATTTGTAATGTGAATACCATCCGTGGTCATACAATGGAGGGGGAATTACTCTCACCCTTTAGGCACAGGAAGTCAAACTGAAAGAACGTCTTACCTCTGACAGGAAGGTCTGTGCTGATTTCTGTGCGCCGACATGCAGCAAATACTCATACACATATAAAGCTAACCTGGAAAACAGAGGCAGAGAGAGAAAACAGAGAGGGAGAAGTCAGTGTGGAGGATCACAGGTTTGTGAAAAAAACAGTGATTATTTCAAAAAACAAGCTCATGCTTTTCTCTTCATCCCTAAATGTGTCACAGTCGTTTCGTTCCAAGTCGCCCCGTCGACTTCGGTCCAACAAAATGTGCACAATTGGCAGAAAATCATCACTGTGTCATCTTAGATGGAGCTTGGATAAACAGGATTTTACAGTATTGAGATCATATACACTGTGGAGGGGTTGTAAATGTGTGATGTAAAGCTCGGCGGCTCCGAGCTAAAGAGCCTCCGTGGCACTCGGCCATATCCCTGCGGTTTTAGGAACTCTGCTGTTGAGGGAAAGAGGCCGACAGAAAAAACAGTGTCGACGCTGAGAGAAACATGGACAGAGGAGACGAAAAATATCCTCAGACACGGCTGAAGCCGGGCGCTCGGATGTCATCACGCCGCTCGGTGTATTCCTCTTATTTTTTTTTCAGGACTCACACACATGTTGATGCCTACAGATGATTTAGATTCAAAGCTGGAAAAATGGCAAAAACAACAGACTGATTCATTTTAATGACGAAACGCTCAAAAGCAGAAGATTATGAAGTTGTTGTAACATAACCGGCCGACACGAGCGACATGAGCTTCCCATCAGAGTTCAGTCTCACATCCTGACAAGTTTTAAGTCAAATACAAAATTTATTTAAATATTAGGTTGTTTATAAGAAACGTTAGGAGGTGACCACATGCCAAAACAACAGAAACAAGAGCTGCAACGTGTAGAAAAGGGCTGAAAGTTCAGTGCTGAATGTCAGCGGATTTCTTTCAATAACAACAACAAATTGTTCACATTATCGTTATTATCCATGTGATTTAGAGTTAAAAGCATAAATATTCCTTTATCATTATTTAAACAATACATCGTGCTCCTGGATATTCATGTTAGACGCAGCTTTTATTAAACACACAAAGTAACAGTGAAAGAAATGTATGCAAAATGTAAAAAATAAGTTCTATTTGCGAGATGAATGTTTTAGTTATGACGAGAAAAAAAGCAATAATCTATATCTAAATATGCTTTTTCATCATATCGGCTCGCTTAGTTGTGTCAATTAGCTTTTGTGACCAACAGTTAAACACATGTATGAACTTTCTTTATTAAAAAAGAAAAATGCATTTACTTCGTAATGTTTTGTGCAAAACGTAAAATCAACGTTTTATTACAGAAAGTAAAAATTTGGTTGACTGGTAACAAAAGGAAAAGACTCCTTGAAGTCGCTGCTCCAATCTAGGAAATCATTAAAGATTCTTCTCTCAGTAAAAGAAAACTTTGTTGTTTTCACTGTTTTGTTGTTTATATATAGAAATATAACATTATATATAACAACCATGAGCTGAAAAGGTTTTGGTAGGTGAGTTTGTCAGCCAGCTGTTTTCCTGTTTCCTGTCTTTATGCTAGGCTAGGCTAATATCTCCTCAGCATCTCCTAGCTTAAAATATTTACATACAAATACAACAACATCCTTTCTTTTCTCCTAACTGTCAGATCTTCATCATGTTGCCGAGTTCTCAGCCGACTTTTTCACCACTGAAGCAACTTCTGCCTCCTTGAATCACATGCACACACATGCACAGACATCACATCCTCCAAACATCTGTATGCAGCCGACTGCAGGCCTGAAAGAGCGTGGAGGGGGGTTAGCATGGGGGGTTGGCTGACTGTTTTTATGCTGATCACATGCATCAAGGCGAGAGCAGACGGAGTTATGATGTCAAGGTTGATGCCGGACGATACCGAATGAATCAATGATGAGTTGAACTAACCCGACTCCATATCTTCTCAAAGATATCAATGAATTTTCACTCCACAAACATCTGCTGGAGGAAAATGATCCGCCAAAAAAAAAAAAAAAAAGCTGGTCCGAACCAGTTTCAACCAGGATTACACTCACTAGATGCTATCAGGTCTTCTACTGTATTTCTCACTCTTACATCAGATCCGACTGTATCAACACGTTTCATAAGTAACAATACAAAGATTTACTGTCTGATTTCCTGAGAGTTTTTCATGAGTGTGTGTGTGTTTGTTGGGGGGTTTGCGTTGATGATGTGGTGGTCAGTCTGTAAAGAGGCGCAAACGTACAGAAACTGATGGCGAGAAAGCACAAAACTGCTTGTTGTAAATGTTTAATATTGAACTCCTAAATGGAGTCTCTGCCCTTCTGTCGTTAAGTGAAACTGATCACCGCCGAGTTTAGAAACAAGTCTGTTACTTTTAACTACAAAATGCTAAATGTAGGCGACCAAATTACTTTATTAGATGGTTTTCTTTACACACAGTGAGGAAAAAGGTGTCAGTTTGGCTTCTAATTTGCTTCCACACGTGAATGCATTTTCCTACTGTTTAAATAAATTTATATCAAATCTATAAATAACAAATTGTGATGAAACTGTTTATTGTGCTTTTTCATAATAATTGCAGTAAAACATAAAATGCTGTTAAGGACCAATATCTTTGATGGATGTCTGGTTTTAATGTGCTTCAGGGAGAATATTAACTGTAATTAAAACATAAAACAAAGAGCTTTCCTTTTTTTTTTAGATTTACTTTAAGTAACAGGAACTTCAAGTGATGTTCATCAGTCAAATGCAGTGACTTACAGTCTTTCACTCAAGGATAATCACATGATGCACACTGTCCCAAAAGGCCCTTTCCACATACACAATCCCTGTAGAAGAAGCCACTGGAAAACAATGAATACTTTGTGTCACGAACACCGACTGTATTTATTATCAGAATTTAATCTGTTCAGTCTGACAACATGTTGAAAGTCTGGAGGAGCAATGTGATTTAATTATTTTCTCCCATTCACAAAGCCGGCGAGGTATCAGCTGATCGAAAGCGTGGAAGTGGGGGGAAGCCCACAGAGGGTTTTTAAGGCCTTCGCACCCGCTGACCAACTTTTCTACGAATAAATGGGGCATCTTCTACGAATGTGGGATCCAGTTCTGCTTACATACAGGCCCAAAAAAACCCTCTAGCATTAAGGGAAGGCAGCCTCTTGCCTGAGGGGCAAAACCCAGGGCAGCAGAAGCCCATACGTCTTATTGCTGCTCATAAACCTTAATAGCTGTGAGTGCATGGTAATAATTGAACCGACGTTGCTATCAGGTCATCTCCTCTTGCTCTGGATTTCAGCAGCTGGTCAGTCAGAAGAAGCTGCTTAGATGTATTTTTGAGACAAAAGGAGCAAAAAAACACCATGAAGATGTTTATTTTTTGGACGTTACTTAAAATCCACGTGTCTGAACATTTCAGAGGGATGTTTTTTAAAGTTTCCCGGGATCTCTCTCGGTGTGTGTGAGGTGTAAAAATGTAAAAAAACGAGGCCCTTTTTGCAGCGTGAAATACCCAGCGGCAGGCGTCAGCTCCTATACGCCGCGTTCCCACTGTACAGGATCGAAACAGAGATTCCCATGAGCGCCGCGGCGATGAAATTTTCATGGCAGAACCCGGTGTGATCTGAGGGGCTCTATGCCCCGGCGATGGGCACCTGCTTCGGCTGCAATGCATTATTTAAAAACACTCATTCAATCCAGGCTTCGGGGGGACACCTTTTGTTACTGTGTCAGAAGCAGTAAGTGTAACTCGGCTGAGGAGGAGACTTTTTTTATTTTATTTTTTTCTTTGCAAGCTGATGGAGCAGAGCCTGAGGACGGCCAGGCAGATAAAGGAGACATGGGGGGGGGGTTGTACTGTACAGGAGAGCTGTGTCAGAGGGAAACTGAAGGTCAGGGCTTCACCTTTATTCCCATGCGGATGCTACTGTAAAGCTGAATTCCTTCCTCTCCGTGAACCCTGCGCTAGTTACACATGTCACTCAGGAATAAAAGATGAGATGGTTTTACGAGACAAACCACCAACAGGCATCTCACGTTACCCCCCCCGCCGCAAATTTCACCCTCTACTTCCTCAGCTGGAGACGTATGGATGATAGACGAAATTTACCATCAAAGTGTGCAGATGCAGATGTGAGACGAAACATGTGACCTGTGTCTCGACTCCTGATTGGATATTTAAGTTCGCGATATAAAGCCGGCGTGCAGTTTAAAGCCGAGTGTCGCTCCTCCTCTCGAGCCGCCAGATCATCTGCAACAGTTTTATTCATCTTACAGCAACTCGTAGCTTCTTTTCCTCAACCAAACCTCATGCAGCCTAACTGGTACTTTGCTCCATGTCCACACATCAAGGAGATCCCCCCCCGCCGCCGCCACGTCCCCAGGAAACACACCTGACATTTAGCCCCAGGCTGGCCCATCCAGCCTTCGCTTTCCCCTTTTTCGCTCGCCTCCAGAGACAAGGACATTTCAGCTGAGTTTAGCCAGCTAAAGCACAGACAGTTAGCAAATTAACTTCCATGTCTTTGTTTCAATAATTCAGCGGCGACAGCAGGGGCAGGCTGAGGGAAGGTACGGGTGGAGGAAGTGATGGAGGAGGATTAAGCAGCGACTGCATCTGCTTTCACATCCCAATCTGAGCCTTCCAGAGAGGAATAAAAATGTAAAGCATTCATAATTTACATGTCCGGTGGCGCATCGAGTGTAACACGAAGCTTAACTGGATAAAAACTCAAAAAAATATTATTTCCTGAATATTAAATATTTACAAACGTCGTATAGAAGCAGCAGGGACGTGACACGGCGGCGGCGGACGGGTGTGAATGTGCTGATGTATCACTTGAAGGTGAATGAGAGGCTGGAAGTCTGCGAGACACCTGTGATACTGCGAGGCTGTTTCGCCGAAGCTTATTCCCACCGCACACACTGTTTATATTTGCTTGGCTTTGTTATGGCACTTCCTTTGTCAAAACAAATCAGTGTCAATAGGCGTGTAAACACGCATGGCTTTAGCCATGGGTTAATCCACACACTGTCACACACACACACTCACACACACGCATACAAGCAACCACACAAACACAAACACACACACACACATTTACTGCCTTCACTTCCCAGCAGCAGCAGTCTGACTGAGACGTTACCTGTGCACACACTCACTGTAAACGTCCTCCATGACTTTAACTACACGATCACTCGTT
Source organism: Acanthurus lineatus (assembly GCA_029814665.1). Taxonomy (NCBI): domain Eukaryota; kingdom Metazoa; phylum Chordata; class Actinopteri; order Acanthuriformes; family Acanthuridae; genus Acanthurus; species Acanthurus lineatus. Next base: position 19,256,968 of record JAPZDV010000021.1, on the reverse strand, counting down.
TACATCGAGCACAAGTGTGTTTTTGCCTTTTAAAAACAACTTTCAGTAAAAGAGGCAGAGGAAGCAGATTTATAATGATTTGTGATAAGAGATTATATTGACATAGCTGACATAGTTTTGTTATCACCAGAGCCTCCTCCCACAGCAGCCAACAAGGACGACAATACGATGCAACACGCAAAAAATGACCCGAGTTTTACAGAGAATCTCGTGTTTTCTATGTTAAAACAGACAACATGTTGGGGAAAACATCATGTTTCATGCACCTTGTCTCTGTTCACACGGATACTTTCACTCATGTGCTGCTAAAACAAGTCGACGCTTCTCTTCTGTGAACTCTGTTGCCAAACTGATTAACAACTTCAGGCACGTAGCCTCAATATTTATACTGTCTCCTTTATTTCAATTGAGAAAACTAACAAATTTGTGCGGATGCACCCAAAGCAGCTGACGAAAGGCAGCATTAATTGACTGTTGACATATCTGAATGAAAGCACATTCAGCCAAAGGGTGCCGAGGGTGAATCAAGGGTTTCTTTACTTTTAGTGCAGTGTTCCTGCTTATGTTAGTGCGCAGCTCTTTATGCTTCCTTCAAAAGGCTAAAATGCAGATGGCAGAGCCATCTGTGTAGAATCAAAACCATGCATTCAGACCTGAAGATCCCTATTAAACTGCATGTAAATACGTGGGAGGAGCCAGAGGAGGAGTGGAGGATGTAAAGAACCCCATATTCAAAACAAACTGATTAACTTGAAGTTCTTGAAGTTGAAGTTCGTTCCCCAAACAAAACCAGCGACACTCGAAATCGCACAAAAAATGTCTGTAAACAAACATGGAGGATTAGGAAACAGACGCACAGAGCCGAATTCTAAGAAACCAAGAACGTGCTTTTTAAAAAATGAGATGTTTGATCGAGCTATTAAACATTTTTGTGAATGGCGCGGTTAATTAAGATGCCGGATTCATCAGTGCATATTTCAAAGAGGTTCCAGTTACTAAATAATAAGGTGACATTAATATAGAAGCTGCTGTATTACCCCTGTTGAAATTAAATTCAATAAAATGCTTGGGGAAAAAAAAGTGTGGCGAGTAATTAATTTCTTTTTGTCGCTGGGGCGCCAGTTTCTCCTCCATCCTTTACTGTTATTATTATTCTTATTATTATTAGCACGTTTCATTTTTCACTGGATGTCTGACCACAGTAATGTTTGTCAAGGATGTGCGAAGGAAACCCCCCCAACAACCCCCCCAACCCGAGCCTGTTACCTGTGATCTTAAGACAGCCAAACCAGGCGGCTGAATTCCTCCTGAGCGGCGAGGCCTTGGTTGTGTGGAGGAATGCTCACAAGTGTGAAACGTCCATGTGACTGTTTGTTTTATGTTGTAATTCTGAGCAAACTGTTTGGATTCGAGCCTTGGTTTCAAGGCCTTAAAGGAAATAAAAACACACGCTCTACACACATGGCTTTGTGCACACTGTCACAAAAAAAAAAAATAAAAAACACACTTAAATGCACACTTGAGCTTGTAAATTGGAACATTTTGTGTACCAAAAACCTCAGAACTACTGTATACCATTCAGATAGCTGATAGCTGAAGCACTCGGCGCTGCAGAAACAGGAGGATGAGCTGCACTGGAGGAGCGTTTTGTTTCTTCTCACAAACTTTTTCAGGTTGCAGAAACATGCTGCTGCACATCAGACTGCACGAATCTGACAACCCTTTACTGAAATCAACAGATTATCATAACCTGTGGCAAAAACAGAAGAGCTAAGGCTAAAACCAGGGGCTAATAAAAAGAATAAATGCATCTGAAAGACTGAAAACACTGCTGCACGAACACTAACTACTTCTAAAGAGGACGGTGGTGTAATAATAACATGTGGATCTGCTGTTAGCAAACATCCAGGGAGAGTTATTCCACCTTTCCTGAAAACTTAAAGCAGCTGCACATCACTCCGAATCGACACCACGCTGCCAAACAAGTCTGGTGTTTAAAAATAAACCCGACTGCTAAAATACTGTACGATAATTTGGGAATTTAATGACACAGCATGCCCTAAAAATAATCACCTCAGCAGAAGTCGGTGCAGGAAAAGACACCAGGAAGCAGCTCGGAAAAATCAAACTCATCAATATATTTTCCTCCATGCAACTTCTTCCTTGTTGCACCAATTGGTGGTTTGTAACTCGCACGCCCTGCCCACACTCTTTATGTTGCTCAGATTGCTTTTGAACTATGCAAAGGAAAACACAGAGCTGGACAAATTACATTTTTTCCTCAAGTCTCTGCTTCTCCTTCAACAAGTTTTGTGCATCTAATCCAGCTGCAATATGGTGTCTAATGAGAATAAGCTCAAACAAGCACGTGTCGCTAGAATAAAAATATTCAGAATAACCACTAATATATTTGATTAGAGCCCATATCAGTAATAAACAATCACTAAAAACTGATTCCAGCCTCTTTTTTTTTCAGAGAGAGAAGAGTTATATCGTTCATTTATAGTTTATTTAATCAAGTAAGCATGTGACTTGCTAATCAATCCTCCAAGCGAGAGCTGCAGCTGTGATACGACTGAGTCTGCTCTAATCAGATACAAGTCCATCCGGGGCCTCTCACTTTTTTACTATCTGAATATGTAAAGAGATGCATGAATATGTAAATATGAATATGAGCTAATGATGCACTGAGGCAGCTGTTGTGAGCTCCGCGTTTACACAGAAACATGTGTTGGCCCTGCGGGACAGGTTAGGGTGACAAGACAGGTGAGGGGAGAGGGCAAGCGTCGTCCATTATGTCTGGACGTCACCTATAGGGTCTGTAACACACACACACACACACACACACACACACGACCTAAAGTGAATGCAAACACTATGATTTTTTACTGAGGAGGGAGTTTCAGATACAAAACATGCTAAAAAAATCCCCAAAATTTGATCATTTTGTTATTCACAAGCAGCCTCGACACGGCGTTCATCACTTCCAGCTCTCCAAAGACTGACTTGTATTTCTCATGAGTTAAATTATTAATCCTCCTCCTACACTATCATCTGAAATACATGCTGCCTCTGCACTGATTTCACTCCCAATAACACATGGAACATAATCCACACTCCCTGAACAAGCAAGTGCAACTAAAAACACACGGCATTTAAATAATCTGTTGCTTTTTCGCTGCTCAGTAAATAGAGCAATAAAACGACAAACAGGTGTAAAAAGCAGCCCCGGCGTCTGCTGACGGTTCATATGCAATATTAAAGCATCATATGCTGGTTCAAAGGTCACTCTGCCTGCTGTTCATAAAAACCACATGGGACTGTTTTCATTTAGGATTCACTCCTCCACCTCAGCACACACACACACACACACACACACACACACACACACACATACAGAGCTGCTCAATTTTCCAATAATCTGATGCAAAAAAAAAAAAAAAAATCAGAGTGAAATTAAACGCTGGTGGCACCACAAAGTGCACAAAGTGTTATTACTCCGAGCACATAGAGCAAGCCGCTTCTCCACAAAGCTTAAAACCAATTGAATATGACACGACGATGCATCACAAAAAAAATAAAAATACAAGACAGTCTCTAAAGAAATTTAGTTTCTATTACAGATGTTTGAGGTGCTGAGTAACAGCACAGCCTCTCAGGACCTGACAGGGTTTTTTTAGATTACAAATGCATCTCAGCAGGGATCCCAACTCACTCCTCGAACCCTTTAACACTGTTTGGTCGCTTAAAAATAGCAAATGATGATAAAAAGACTGCACCAATCCGAAGTGCTGAGGTCTGTAAAGAAGGTCCAAATGTTTGAATGACCTCCATGCAGAAATATTCAAGGCAGCATCGAAAATAAAAGAGCATGAGCATGAGGTGCAGCTTTCAGTCTGCCAGGGACATTTAAAAGTTGCATTGTTTCATATCTTTTCTTAAAAAAAAAGCACAAATGCATGCAAATGACAGATGAGTGAAGGAAATAAAATACTAAATTTAGCAGAAAACACGATGGAGTTGCAGCAGAAAAGGTTTATTTTTCCCCCCCTTTTTTTATGCAATATTTCCAGACACAAAAACCCACCGATAAATTAAAGTAATAAAGTAATAAAAGTCGGTTTTCTGTGTAAAAATTGCAGCTCGGTGATCGTGGCAGCATGTTTCTGCTTCGTGTGAGTGGATGCTTAAAAAAGTTTACCACCGCTGTTTGACTGCTCAATGGGACAAAACTTTTCCCTTTCACCGCCAAGCTTTGCGTTTTTCCTGCGTCCGGCTT
>JAPZDV010000021.1:19231753-19250433 GCA_029814665.1 Acanthurus lineatus | reverse complement strand
GCTAGCCGGGGGCTGTTAGCTGAGTGGGTGTGGTGTCCGTCCTTCGACCCCGCCTTAGCTCCACCTCTTTTCCCATATTTGATTTTTTGTTGTTTAGGCGGGCTTTGGGCGGAGTCAGGTGCAGGCAACTGGCAGCGCCCAGGACGAGATTTCTGAGGCTTCCTATTGGCTCAGGCAGAAACCAATGGGTGATGTCACGTAGGGTTCGTCCGGTGTTTTATACAGTCAGTGTGTGCAACAGTAGAAAGAGATTTTTGGAAATATGGTTTCCATTTCAGGAGCTTTTCATAAATGTCCCAACAACAACTGCAGCAATTCAGGGCTGGATTCTCACCTGATCTCATGACCCACATTTCTAATGTATTAAGCTTGTTGCTAAAAGGTGAGGCAGTTGTTTTTGTTTGTATGAAAGTTCCAAATAGAGGAAATATTACACGGTATGGTTAATTTAAAAAAAATTTTTGATTGTATTTACAGAAAAATTCCTGTATTGTTGTGTTATGACAGAAGATTTTGGCCAAATCGCCGTCCTGAGTGGCATAATTTACATCATGGCGTAAGCTTGGTTTCCATTACAAGTGTTTTTTGCCTCTACATCATTTGATATTTCTAAATATCAGGACAGCTTGTGTATTTTGCTCCACATTTAGTTTACTGTTCCACTGGATTCCCTTCAGTATAATATAGTATCGTGATCATTCATACCATGACATCCACACATTTCTCAACACAGGAACCATCAGTTTGGGGCCCTTTTACAGCAAACCTGATGATCCATGATATTCCTGCGTCATTGCCCCCTTTTCCGTGTGACATATGAACCTGTAACATGCGTCAGGTAGATTTCTACTCCGTGGTCAGTGCCTCCGAACCTCTTCATCAAGTAACATATTTTACACTGGTGGCTGGGGGTCATCTGTACAGGTCATTGGACACAGGAAACTATTTTATCACCAAACTCTTGAACCGTGTTTAAAATAGAAGTAGCAGGCACTTGAAGGAGCTTGAGAAATGTTTACAGTATGGATCACTGCTGCCAGTACTGTCAAACTACGCTATGAGGTCTGGGTCTTTAACAGGAAATAAGGTGCTTTTGTAAAACAGTTATTGACTACTATTTTTATCAGAGGGTGTTTGCCTGATGATTTCATTCACTCACTTCACAGTTCATTGACCCTGTAGTCAGGTCAGAGGACAACTTACCACGAAATCTACGTTCTAAGCACCAAAAAACACGTGATCTTTTGTTATTGAGGTTATTAAAAAAATCAAAAATAAATGACCTGGCTGTGGATACAGAAGTTATGAGTTAATCAAGGGCGTTCTTGGTAAACCTACGGGAGGCTTGAGCGGTAAACTCCGGTGCCAAGTCATCCTCACGGTTGTGCGTAGAGAGCCATCAGCCCACATGTACAAACCACTTTTTAATGTATATTCCACGCCGCGTACAAGACCGTAGTCCTAATGAGATCTTTTACTGATTTCCTGTGAGCTAAAACGGGATTGGTTATTGTTATTCATTCTAACTCCGACACCCCAGCGACACAAGGGCAACCCGCTTTCCATGGCACTCTCACGCCCCCGACTCCAATTACAAAGCCGCTGTAGGGAGGTGGCACACTGGTTGTTCCCTAACACCGACTGTGACCGGCTCTGTATAATAACATCTGCGATTACCCGCCAGATCCTTAAAGTGAGACACATTTATGGTATTTGTCAAATAGGCCTAAAGGCAGGATGTGCTTGTGATCTTTAACTTTCAATATCCTATCACATGCTCGCTTATCAGGCTGCTCGCAGAGATCGGTGTACGATACTGTGCTGGCTACAGGAAGGACTCACAAGGCTCAGACCGGATCAGAGGTATATGAGGGTGTTAGAGAGGTTTTACAATCAATTATTCGTGTATTTTATTTTCTGCTGTTTCTGATGCACTCACAAGGCACTGACGTAAAAACATGATCAAAACTGAAGTGGCAGAAATTTTCTTAATTTAGTTTTATTTTAGTGGGAAGGTTACTTTAGAAAAGTAACTGTAGTTACCCTGTTAAAATGTAAGGAGTAACATTAGGATTGGAATTACTTCGTCAAAGTTATGTAACATGTTACATTTGATTAGTTTCCATTATGTCTCAACAGTTTTATCTCTTTAATTATCACCAGCATTTGAATTATCAACTGTATTTTAGCAAATTTTTTTCCCATAAGTGTAAATTATTACATTTACATTCCTTTTTGTCATTCGTATGGACCAAGTGTCAAAATCTACTACTACATTTCCCATGGTGCAACATAAAAATATCCTTCATGGGACTTTAACAAACCGTACAGCTCCAGTTTGTGAGTCCGTTGAAATGTTTCAGTTTTGACCTCAAGCCCGAATGATCCGTATGACATCATCAGGGTTATTTTTAAAAACCGTAGAAACTTTCCTCTTGAACCACGGACAACTAACAAAGTGCTCCTTTTGACGAGGAAACAGGACTTGATGTTTAAAATTTGTGGAGTTTCCTAATAGATTATCTGATTTTGCTGGTATTTGCTCCGGTTTTTACGTTGTACCGGATATAATGTTATTCAAGAGTGTTAAACAAACAAACAAACAAACAAACAAAAACAGTTGAAAACAGCATTTTTAACACTGTACATTTTAAATGGTTGTTTATTGGCCAAACTGAGTATTTTGACAGACTTCAGTCATTTCTTTGTATCACGAATGTTTTGATGACACATGATGTTTTTCAGGCGCGTTTTTTTGCCCTGAATAATAATCCGTTCGTATTAAATGATTAGAGAACACTGCAAAAGAGAAAATTACTTGCCTGAACAACTAACAGGGGTAATTAAGACGCTGCCTTTTCAAAATGGCTTCATGCCACATGTCTGAGGTGAAATTAAACACTGCTAATCCATCTAATGGAGTAATGCATGTTTGACGCCAAAGGTTAAGTGTGATAATAGTGATGATATGTAATAACTGCAATACAATCTAATTTTAAGTAATGGAGACCACACCTTGCAGGGGAACGTTTTTCACTGGTCTTTATTCACAACAAACGAATTAACGTGAGAAATATGGGAGAAACTAAGAGAACGTGGCATTTTCTGGGCAAAATTTAGCAACTTTTTGGAGTGATCTGGAGGTGAATGTTCTGTTTTGTTTTGTTTTTTTAAGCTTTGTTCCTCTTCTTTTTGGGTGGCCTTTCTTTCACTCAGGCAAGCAAGTGTGTAGTTAAAGCCAGAAACCACTAAGCCATCTCTGGCCACATTAACTTTCTGTACCCTGAATATGTGTTAAAGTTGCGCTGTTCGGTTCCAGGCTGCAGAATCCAGTCCTTCCACATTAAAGACTTTCGCGTTATGCAACAGCTCCAGCAGCGAGGGTCAGCGTCAGACGTGCAGGCATCCAGTACCCCTGTTAGGTCTCTGCTCCGCCCCGACTTTGGCCTGCACGAGAAGGAAAAACACAATAAGTTGCAGTCCAGACCAACAGAGGAATTCCCCCAGCCCCTGTCTTTGTGAGGCCAAATTATAATTAATCACAGGTTGAATAAGTCAGCGCACAGCGAATGGATGCCTTTCTCAGCCCATTTCTCGGCACCTGCCTCGGGAGGCGTCCCCAGAGCCGGCATGCATGCATGTGTGTGTTTCGGTTATGTTTGTATGTGTTTGTATATGTGTGTGTGTGTGGTGGAGGAGCTTCTCAAGGCCCAGAAAAAAAGACTCACTACCCCGAAAAACAACTAAACACAAGGCAGCAGTCGAACCTCCGCCCTGCAATCCCAGTGAGTCAGCCGTGACTCGCAGAGGCCCCTTCATCCGCCTCCTCTCTTCTCCTTCGCTCTCGGTTCATCTTTCCTCTCCTCCATCTTGACGTCTTGACTTAAAGGAGAGAAATGGCACTTTTTTTTTTAAATGCATTTTTGAAGCACCAGACTCCTGAAGAAAAGGGGTGCTGGCTTTAATCAAACAGCTCTTTGCTCTCTATACGTCCCTGATGAGGTCAACAGGTTGGAGGAAGTTTATGTGTTTGCATAGGAGACAATGGGAGGCGTGCTCATATGGCAAAATCATTCGTGCTACTCCTGTGTAACACTTAACTATGAAATATACACCAGAAATCGCAGACATCAATCAATAAACCGCTCAGCCGTTGTTAATATGAAGTATATATTTAACTCATGGCTGCAAGCAGATCATTGGATCCAAACCAGCGTCTCAAAATCATTCGAGTGCAGTTTGTTTTTGCTCCATTTGCCAGGTTTGAATAAAGCTCAGCGTAAGGTAATTATTTAATTGAAAAGGCGTCCAAAGAAAACACAGAGCATGTCGGAAATCGCTCGTAAGAGTAAAAGATTAAAAAAAAAAAAATCCATCCGCACAGCACAGCCTCAGTAAACATCTGCTGCTGAAAGATTTTTTAAGCTGTAAACCCCCGCTTACATAACTTCAAGCACACTGTTATCCCAAATATGAACCTGTCTGTTATTACGTCTGTCTGTCTGTCTGTCCGTCTGTCCGTCTGTCTGTCTGCGTGCCTACCTACCAGCTGTTAAGTCTGTCCGCCTGCCTTCCTGCCTGTTTGTCTGTTTTGATTTGCGTCATTCCACTTGGTCACCAAGTTCATCTGTGCCATTCCCAAACACCCGGCGCCCTCCCCCACCCCCACAACTCTCCCCCACCCACCCACCCCCTCGCTTCGCTTCATCCATCTGACACCCAGCGGCTACTGCAGGCCTCAGCTTTCATGAAGAAAGACTCTGTGCTCTTCAGCTCCGCCATAATTAGAGACAAAGAAAGGGAGAGAAAGCTTTGGCACTCGTTGCCGTCGCGCTGTTGCCTCCTCTGCAGATACAGGTTGTGGCCACACATGAAAGAAATAATAATAAAATCGCCCGTATCTTTCTTTTCTTTCTAGGCTGCCTCGTAAAAATGTTCAAAGTCATTGCAAACTTTAAAAACACTATTCCATATATTTCAATTGACAGCACATAAGCTTTAATGGGCAGAAGGCATCTGTGTTACATTTTCCTTTGCTTTGTAACTTGTACATGGCGATGCTTCAGATTTACCAGCAGCTTAAGCCTCCTAAAGCCTCGGTTACATTATATGACTCTCAGAGTCGTCAAATGGCTGCACCGTTCACGCTACACGACTTTCTGTCTTGTTTTGGGAATCTTGAAGTCATTGTGGTTCGCACACTGCATGACTGACATGGGTCACACATTACAAGGATGTTCATCAGGACGAATCTCTGACAAGCTCCAGGTCTTAAAACCTCGTTTTGTCACGTAAGAAATTATTACAAAGTTGACGAACCAGCTAAACAACAAGAAAGACTAGAACACAAAGTGACTGAGATTGAAATAACTGGAAGCACATACAGGAAGGATTGTCTGTCCTGCAGAGAAAGTTGGAAGTAAATTGATATTTTTGCAAGAAAACGTACAGCTGTCTGCTTTTTCTGTGGTCCTGCAAGGAAAGAAATGTCGCAAAGACCGAAACTGTTATTCTGCAGCCTTCGTACAAATAGACGCGTGATGCATGATGAGTTCAGAGACAGCTACTATCTGTGGATGCAGAGGAGAGTCTGCGATCATTGCCTTCATTGCACGGCTCGCCAACTCATCCCCGAGACGACCAGCTATTTAGCCTGCTTGATGTCTTGCAGGCTTCTGCGAGGCGTTGGTGAACTATCGCACTGGGTCTTTAAACAGCTAATATAGAGCGATTATTGCTAACAGGTGGGAGGAACAATTCGCTTTAGAAGTTCGATCTTTATTGGCAATCTCCAAAAAAACTGTTAATGGACAGAAAATCAAGGCTGTGATCCTGTAAATGAACTCGGACATGACTCCCTTTGCAGCCGGTCGTAATCAGTGTTCAGTCTTTTCGTGAAAAATGTAAATTTTCAGTGGCACACACATGACTTTAACAGGTTAGACGGAGAAGAAGTCCCGATCAATCGTGAATAATTAGAGCATCCCGGTGATAACAAGTTACTTATGATAAATACACACTTGAGTTTAGGTGTCACGTCTTTTTAAAACGAAAATAGAAATGACCAACATTTTTTCGAGTCAGGATGGACATGCTGATGTCTGTAGGAACTACATGACTTATTGCAGAGAAAAGTTGAAGAGAAGTGCAACTCTTGATCACATTATAAGACAGCAGATCACCGATTTTAAAGCTTCGGTGACAAAAAACATCCAAATTCTGACCGTGTAAGAAATTAAGGACCAAATCCTCACACCGTTTCAGCTTCTATTGACACAAAACGTTGCAGAATACACTGGCTAACACGTAAAAAACGAAACGAAAACACACGAGTGGAACAGAGAGTGCACAGGTTGATGGCATGTCTCAGCTTGCATCCAGTCTGTGATGCTTCATATCAAACTGTCCGATTGCAGATTAAAAACCAACATTTTATTAAACCTCTCTCCCGGACTGTGACACGCAAAGAAAATATAAGATCGCTGTTGTTGCTCAGCGTGTGTGGGCCTTGATATTACGGTACATTAAGTCCACATACAGAACATGACAGTGAATTTGTTTTTTAGCTCATCGGCGTGTTAAGAGACGTGTTTGTGGAAGAAGCCGTAACGTCACGGCGGTCTGAGGCGGTGCAGGGAGCCTCATGTGTTTTGATAACTGAGTCTTCCTCCTCCACTTTTATTCTCTACTCAATTACTTTGTCCCTGTACCTTTAAGAAGAAGAAGAAGAACCAGAAGAAGAAGAAGAAGAAGAAGAGAGGGGTGGGGGCGAGAGAGAATGGGGAGAAATGCAGTGGCAGAGAGAGAGGGAGGTGGTGGTGGTAATGTTCTCATGTGTTTTCTTTCAGTGGGAAGTGGCACAGCCTTACCGCAGCATAAACACACACATGCATGAACACACGCCTTCCCGTGCACGTGTGCACACACACACACATGCATGAACACATACACACACACACAGAGGAAGGCAACACATTTTCTCGGTGTGAGTGAGGGTCCCTATCCTCACACAGTTGGAGAAGAGAGAGAGAGAGAGTCATGTTGACGACCATATTCCACAGCTGCTATCCCATCATCCTCTGCAGACGTGGAAAAGGGAAGGGACGGCGTTAGAGAGAGGAAGTGAGACATTAAGGGACGGAGAGGAGGGTGACAGTTTACACGGGTGAAAAAATTTGCATGACAGAACGAAGAAGGCTGACAGGAAGAAGAGGAAAGGAAAGGAAAGGGGGATTAGAGAGGAACATTTGTGCATGTTAGAGAGTGAGAGAGCCCAGATGGGCTTTGCAGTGACGGTATTGATATCGCTCTCACTGCAGGAACTTCCTATGCGACTGATGCATCACAGGCAAACCTGGTTGTAATGTCACCACCAGTAGATCCTTTTTTTTAAATATTTCTGGGCGATAACTGTGAGGTGGAATTGCTCTGGATTTTTCCAGTGCGGCTTCCTGCTTAGTTTTAGATGGGAACCACAAACAGCTCAGGCCCAACCCGACGGAGCCACACTGAAACATGTGGTCGCATCCCATGCCTGCTCACTCTCTCACCCTCCATTATCCATTATCCACCATGCTCCACCCTGCCATCCCTCCACTTCCCCACCACCACTATATATTGGCTCTGCTCTCCTCAGACGTAGACTCAAATTACCATGACAGTGTTGAGGAAGACGACAGGCTGCAGTCGGCCCACCGGTGACTGAGGAGTGAGAGCTGCAGCTGGCTGTTTCTGTAACAGGCTTTGCGGTACCCTGATCCCCTAAGCTGGACCCGGAGGGGCCATGGCAGACCGCAGCCACACTTTGATAAGGGAGCAGCAGAGGAACACGTGCCGCCTGCAACCGGTAGGCAGGCGGTGAAATTGCATCATCGGCGTGAAGGCAGCCGCAACGCCAAAAACACGCCTCGGTGGAACCCGCAAAAATCCTGCCGTGCCAAGTCACTCCTCCTCCTCTTCTCCTCTTCCAGCATGCCGGCTTTCTGTTAGCAACCTCTCTCTCTCTCTCTGATATCAGCCCTTATTTCCCTCCCTCCCCCCCCCCGATCTCTGTCACATTTTTAAACACTCTGTTCCAAAACATGCACATGAGCACGCTTGCCAGCATGCGTGCCCACACCAGTGCGTGCATACATTCTGCATCGCAGTTTGTCTCTGCTGCATGTCTCCCACGCGCCCTTGTACACCACCGCCAGGCAGCACCGAGCACTGTGACCTCCCACCGGCCTGAGGGCCTGTGTGTGTGTGCGTGTGTGTGTGTGTGTGTTGCATGAGGGGGATGGGGTTTAAGCAGACGGGTAATGGGGGTTGTCACACCGGGGAGTCAGGGATAGACTGTTGTCTGCTCTTCTGCTTCCTACAGGAGAGAACTGGTGTCGTTCTGAACATCGTTCGCTCCCTGAGCTTCTCGACACAAACCTTCTTCCACGGGAAAGAAAACGAAACCTGCAACTTTTAAAACCATTAAGAAATTCCTCTTTATTTCATCGAGTCATCGCTGTGAGTCAACCCCGAGTCTCCTGCCTGCCTGCTATTCAGATTTCTTCTTCCAAACGTGCAATCTTTCAGCCTGAACACCTGATAATAAAACACAACAAATCAATTACGGCATCATGGATGAACCGAGCGGTTCGACTGGTGTTTATAAAAACCCTCTGACGGCTTGATGGAGACGGTGGAGTGAGACTAACGTGTCGTCAGCTGCTTGTACATTTGACTAACTTGGCTAAACTGTGTGCTGCAAAGACGGGGTCACGGAGGGGGCAGGAGTAGCTGACACGATAGCTGGAGGTGTGTGTCATGCGAGGGTGGGCGGGCAGACTGGATTGTGATCCTGTCAGCGTACTGAGGTTGGTGGCGGTGGCGGTTTCAGGGGGGAGGTGGAGGAATAAACGATGTGAATAATACCACACAGAATGTAAACAGCCATTCTTAACGTTCTTAACACCTACACCAGTCGACTGGCAGATTGAGATGGTGGGTGGGGGGGGGAGAGACGGAAGCGAACGCAGAGAAGATCAGGAGACACTTTCTGATTAAGTTTCCCTAATTTTTTTTTAAGCTCCCAAAATAGCCACAGTGGGATGATGAATTTAGAAGTGCCTGTGTTGTCAGGAGAGTATGGAGGCATTGTTTGGCTCACTTCTCCGCCCTCCTCCCCCCTCCACCCTGCACTTAAACATCTCAATAGAGAGACCCATGGGAGCCTGTCTCCTGCATGAACCCTGCTCCTGCTTTAAACTGCACTGTAAAAAAATCTGGAAGTCTGTGAGACGGCAGCGGGGACGGCACACTGAAGCTTTTGTCTCAGAGCGCGCCACTGTGAAGAGTAAAATCAAAACCGAGCCAAACGCCACGGGACGCCTGGGGAACGCCACCGCAGGCTCCACACCGAGGCGCGGGCTAGGAAACATGCTCACCGATGCTTTTCGGGTTGTATGGGAGAAGCATCCTGGTGAGTGTGTGTATGTTTCTGTGTTGGTGTGTGTATGTTTCTGTGTGTGTGTGTGTGTGTGTGTGTGTGTGTGTGTGTGTGTGTGTGTGTGTGTGTGTGTGTGTTTGTGTGTGAGGAATGCAGCATCTCTCTCTCGCTCTCTTTCCCTCCTCAGCTTCAATCAAAGTGGCTCAAACTAAAAACGGGTGTTTTAAGAAGTGAGGAGGTATTTTGCATTTTGCAGTGACTGAGTTTCTGAGTACACGCAAACGTGTGTGTGTGTGTGTGTGTGTGTGTGCTCACATGCATCAGCACACGTGTGCATGTTACATGGAAGTGGGTGTAAGCCTTGCAGAAAATAGGTTGACGTGACCTACATATCCATGTGGCTTCTTATTAGCATAGCATATTTCACATAGACACCCTTGTGTACACTCTCTCTCTCCCTCACACACACACACACACACACACACTCACACACACACACACACACACAAAAGATAACAGTGAGACAGCCAAGAAGAAGGCTATTTACATTATTTGCATTGTGTCCTTTGTTTGCCTTTAACCGTCTCAACACCAGAGCAGATGGCACTCAGACACAGACACACACACACAAACACACACATACACACATTTACACACACACGTGTGTGGTAGATGGTAGATGGACATCAACAGTGAGTGTGTTGTGTGGTTGACCGTTTCCATTTTGTGGATTGCGAGACAAAGAGTTAACCTGATAAATTTCACACACGAGACGCCGTTAAAACTGATTAATACATTGAGTTTAACGTAAATTTGAGTTTTAACCAAAACTTATCTATGATGTAAAGAGAGGAATTTAAAAAAATGACTCAAACTGTCGCTAAACAGAAAAGTAAAAACAAGTGACGTTTGTTAAATGTCCCACATTTGACCAACATTCATATTTATCGGACAGGATCCTCGTCTCGTAAATCACTTTTATATTCCACCAAAAAACTTGAAAAGGAAAAGTAATTACTAGCTGGTCTATGTTCGCTGGCAAAATTTAGGCATTGCTACTAACCACGTTGCCACTGTCCTCTGGCTCCAACATGTGGTTCGGTTCGGGCCGCAGAAATACGCTGGTTAACGTTTGAAAACGATCGTGGTTTTGGTAAAAAATACTGAAAAAAAATAAACAATTTCTGTCTCTCGCTTCAAGTCAGGGTTTGACTTTTTCAGTATTTAAAGACCGGTGTGTTTCACCGAGCCTCAACCAAGCGTTCATGCTCAAACAGAACCGTGAAACCGCCGTTTCTGCCACCAGCAAATCAAAACCCAGCAAATCAAAATCAAATCATCAGTTGCAGATCTGTTCATTGTGAACGTTTCTTTATATGTGGATTTTCTTTCTGGAGGAGGTCGAAGCGGTCGGTTTACTGTCTTTGTTTATTTTTACCCAGAACTGTGATCTATGAGTACGAGTAAAGTAAGCAATTAAGTGTACCATAAGTATATTTACTTATATGTACATTTTCTCAAGTACACATGTATTTAAGTACATGCACTTCAAGGATATTATGTTTACTTGTACTTTACTTGAGTGTTCCTATTTTGAACAGTTTTATACTTCTACTCCACTACATCACAAATGTCACAAATATTACTACTTTTACTCGACTACACTGATCTGAAAGCTTAAGTTACTAAATACTTTTTCAGGTTTAAACTTTTCATAGCCTTCCTATCCAGTGAAAATGATAAACCTTCAAGTTCAACTCTTAAAAAACACGCAAACAAACTCTTTTTATACATTTAGAGGACTTCTATGAAACTTGTTTGTGGTTTTTTACAAGTAAACGCTTGATGATCTGCTGTAAATGACACTACTCAACAGTTTGTAAAAGTCAAAATTTGCTCAACCTTAAACATTTACAGCAATAAAATGCAACATGCAGTAAAATAAATCCTAAATCATCAGCTATGAAAGTAAATCAGCAACATGAGTACTTTTACTTTTACTAATTTGGATGCAATCTGCTGATGATGCTTTCTTACTTTTACTCGAGTAAGATTTCGAGTACTTTTACTTGTACTGGAGTATTTTTACAGTGTAATATTGATATCTTTACATAGGAAACTGATCTAAACACTTCATCCATCGCTGTGTCCAAGTAGTTCATCTAACAAAACTTGGACTGTAGTTTTGGCGGCAGGTTAGGTAAGTTGGCCATACGAGACGTTTTTTTTGTGATGGTCATTTGTTAACACTTTTTGGACGACACGGACAATCGATGCTGTCCTGCCAACTCGAGTGACGGATAAAAAAAAAAGCTAACATTTGTTGTTTTGGAAGGCGATAAGAAAACCATTTTGTGCTTTAGTTTTGGAGGACTTGTTAATATTTGTGCGAGAAACGCTGCGGCCAAAAAAAAATGACATGGTTGTGCTTATACGTGAGACAACATGACAGCCGCCGTGATGCCGTGGGAGCAGATTAACGCACGATGACACAGAACGTGGAGGGTAAATTCAAGGCTAAAACGATGACTTACAGTATTGATATTTTTTGAGAGAAAGAACAGGAACGTCGAGAAAAAAAAATAAAAAAGCAAACCTCTGAAAAAAACAGAATTCATTGTGGTTTGTGATTCATCATTTTAGCAACGATGACACAGTCTACTTGACAGGCTTTATTCATAAACCCTTTTTCTTTTTTTTTTTTTAACAAACAACTGCAACACAACAGGAGACATTCAGAAAAACCTCTGAGCTCGGTTTTCTGTTTAACTGTTTCAGACCCCTGAGCAGAAGCCGTCTCTCGTTCTTTCTCCACTGATGTTTTCTGCTTTTTCCCTCCCTCTCTCTCTCTTCCCTCTCATCCTTTACTCCATCCCTTCCTCCCTCTCTCCCCCCTCTCTCTCTCTCTCCCTTTGCAGAGCAGCCGTCCCCAGGACAACTATTAATCAGAGGCAGAAATGATAGATGTTTTGCTCACCAGCAATGCCGTCTATTTTGCCTAAGTACAAACAGTAGATGTGCCGTGCATATTTATTACAGAAAAAAAAAAAACACAGTGGCTCAAAAGAACACACACACATTTGCACATTTGCACACACACACACACACACATATTCTCGTCCTCTGTAAACAGCCTCCGCCACAGTGACGCAGAATGCAGACTTAAATATAACAGATTCATCTCTCTTCATTTTGCCTCTGCTTGTGTTTGAGTGTCTGGGTGTTATTGTGTGTCCAGGCACCTTGCAGCTCCTCCAGCGCACTGATGATTAAGCAGCACAATGAACGCCGTGGTCACTGTTGGCGTAGGATTTCTTAAAAAGGCTTTAACTGGAGGCACCAGTGAGTCAGTCGGGACTGTGACACTATAGTTTATAAATAGCCAGCTCCACAAGATTTGAACCAACTGATATGAATCATTCCTCGTTTCGAAGTGTCATGCAAATTCCCCCCGTTTGTCGCTTTCTCTTCCACAATAAACACGACAACCATCTGACAACCAGAAACAAGATCGTGTCTCAGTGATAAACCCAAACCTGCAAAAACAAATATCTCACGAGTGAACGTTTTAACCTGAGCCACGATCTCTTTCACACTTTAACAAAGTGTTTTTGTCCCAAAATGTAACATAATTATTTCATCCAAAGCGCACAATAAAAGAAAAACTGTCATGATCAGCGGTTTTTGGTTCTGTTGGGTTTTTTTGGTATGTGTCGCTGTATTGTGACTTCCTGTTTTATTTTGATAGTCTTGTCTCCCCTTGTGTTGTCCTTTTGTTTACTTCCTGCCCTTTGTGTCCATCCTAATGTGTTTCACCTGTGTTAATTGCCCCACCTGTGTCTCTTTGTCTTGGTCGGATTGTCCTGTTAGGTTCCTGTTGTTCCTTTGGTGTCATGTTGTGTGCTGCAATTCCTCGAGTTTTTGTGATCCTGAATCGTGTGAGTTTTATATCAGCTTGTTGTGTTTTTTTCAATAAAGCTCGCTTTTTGTTAGAAACTTTTTGTCTTTTTCTGCATTTGGGTCCATCATTTGCTCAAGTCGTGACAAAAACGTACAAATCTCACCAAAGTTTTGCTAAACTACACTTGTCGTCTAGCATTGACTCTTGAACAAACCCATTTAAAATACAGGAAAAATAATGACTTTGACCTAGTTTAGCTATATTCCTGTGTCCTCTTACGTCTTTCTAACAAAAACGATGATGATTGCTTTATTTTCTTGTAAATTTTTTATTTATTTTTATTAAATTTTTATCATCAAAGTTACATTGGATGATCCAAATGCATTGTTTGAGTGTTTTAGCACGCATGCTTATTATAAACTTAAATAAAGTTGGACATTATGGGATGCATGTAGCATCGGAGCTGAAGGTGTCATGCACTTCCACCTCTCAGCAGCGACTCCATAGAGGTCTAGTTTGTTTCTTGTCCCATAGTAATTATGTCATTGTTCTATAGCAACTGAATCACATGAGGTGGGAAGTTGGCCGGGTTTGCATCAGTGTGTGTGTGTGTGTGTGTGTGTGTGTGTGTGTGTGTGAGTTTGGCATGACCAATTGGGATTTAGTTGGAACAAAGAGGCGTATCAGAGCCACAGTGTTGGCTACAAGGGAGGCGCAGTCGTACGCTACAAGATACGTACGCCAGTGATTGGCCGAGACAACATGGCCCTCTCCTGAAGAATGCTTCCTTGCTGGCCGCCTGCCTCGCTGGCTGGCTGGCTGGCTGGCTGGCTGGCTGGGTGACTAGCTGCCTGCCTGGGAATTAATTGAATTGGCCACTCCATGTGCAAGAATATAACACATGCTCCATGTGTCCAGCAGTGTCAGTTTACTGATTAGGATGGGGGATGGGTGGAGCTGGGGAGTAGCTGGATGGAGAAGGAGGAAGATGATCTACTGGTTTATAAAAAATTGAAAGTGAAGCATGAAAAAGGGTTTTATAGCGAGCTTAAGGTTACTGGTAGGAGATGCATGTAGCATATGCACAACATGACACTAGTAATGGTACTTTTATTCAAAATCAATTAACACTGATACTTATAACCAATCTGGCACCATTTTGACAAAAAATAAACAAATAAATACATTTCATATACATATATACACATTTAGAGGGCCATTTTTAATAAAACATAGTAATGAAACCGTGCATTGACTCATGTACTCGCTTATACACAACCCAGCATTTCAGGTCATCTGCCTTACTTAAAAAACTGCTAATAAATACAAACATTTAGCATCGAGACGAAGCTCTGTGAGCCGCCACAGAGATCAGTGAAGGTGTTTCTTCTGTCATTCCTTCAGGCTCTCTGTGCAAAAAAAGCTAAAGAGGCTGTTGGGAAATATGTTTCTGACACGATGCCTTGGACATAAAGAATGTAAGTATATCAGATTTTTGATCATTTCAACTCAGCGCACAGTGTACGGTATGCACCAATTATAACCTAACTGTGGTTTAATTATAAAGTTTGTGCAACAACTGGAAATTAAGTTCAGTTAAAAATGCCTTTTCATATGTGGAAATTAGCTTGATTTTTCAGTGAGTTCCTGATGCAATCTACTGTTGTGTAACTGCTAACCCACAAACACTATGAAAAGTTTCTCAAAGAGCAGACTGCTAAGAAGCTACTTGAGGAAATAAATAAGACTGTGTACAGTAGTGGTCTGGTTTTTGCAGCAAATCTCAAAATAAAAGACATAATTTGATTTAACAAGTTCTTGGAGGAGCAGTTGGTCTGCAGTTGCAAAGTCTCCAAATAAAACTGTCTGTTGTGTTCCAAAAGTGACCGATGTGTTTTTTGTTTTTTTTTTGTTTGCAAAACTTACATCATCTTCCGTAACTGACAGAACGGCGCATTCACAACTTTATCACAAGACTACAGCACATTTTATAGCATTTGTTTATGGGTTAGTATACTCTACATGTGAATATTGTAGGTGCATTAATTGTATTTGCAACAGTGCTAAAGCTATAATGAAAAGTAGCTTGAAGACACAACAACGGACACAACTAGAGCAGTTTCAGAGCGCAATTAATGTAATTAAAAAACACTTTTCATCGTGAAGAAATAAATGAATAAATACATGCTACACATGCTCTACTGGTGCTGGGGGGGGGCATGAAGCATGAGTACTGACTGTACTTCAACCTTCAGTTAAGTCCTTTACTAACTTGAATGGGAACTCAAGACTTTCCAAATTTTATTGGATTAAGTGAGCAAATTCTGGTGTAATTACATGGTTTGACCACTAGGACAAATTAGTCTGAACTCATCGTAAGTAAGACTAAATGAAACAGGCTCATATGGTGAGCAGCTCATAGAAAATAATACGCCTGATTGTGTTTTTGTTGTTGTTTTGTTTATGCACCGTATGCATTGTATGTTATTTAATGTTGTTTTGTGCAGATGAAGCCATCTTGGTTTCAACATTAGCTGTTGAGTATCTGGCCGTTATGCAGCAATAAAACATTAACTTTGAACTAAAAACTTTAGTTCATAACTTTGTTTTTTCACATTATTCTTTGCTTTAAATGCTTACTTTGACAACTCTGACAAACCATAAATTAGATTTCTGTACATTTAAAGGCCATCAGACTGTATTTAACCTTATTTTAGTAACACATATACGAGTCCACAGTCTGATTTCATCATCATATCTGTTCTACAGTGGACAATTATGTTTAATCCTAAGACAAAAACAGGCCAGTCCTCCCTCCTTTAATGACTCACTCACCCATGAACTCATTTACATGACTGAAAATCATGCTTCTCAAAATCAGTCATGCACCGCGGACCCCAAGAACAAACTGGGCGTCTTGGCAAAGCTTAAAGTAAGCCAACAGTATGGAGAGTATCAATAATGAGGACACAAACCTCAACTAGACTGTGGAGCATTGCTCAATATGCCAGGATTTGTCCAAGTAGATAAATCAGAAATAATTGCCCAGTTCCCCTACATTTCCTGGCCACACTGAACGGAGATGAGGGGCCACAACACAATACAATCAGACATCAGTCACTTCTCAGCCTTCACGGGTCAGCGACTGAAACAATAGGGAACATAGGATAATTGTTTACCATATTTTTTTGGACAAAGACAGTGTTTTTTTTCCATTTCTTTTTGTCCGAAATTGGTCAACTGAGAGACGGAGATTACATGAAGCTCTTTGTCCTACTTATCAGGTTTCTTTCTGGCCGATCTGGGCTCACCTATCAGCCACTTTAAACATGTGCCTGTCAAACTCGTCATGTGCAATAATGACATGTACGAAAGTTTGGAAAAACCGCCGGGATCCAGGTTGGCATCAGTGACGTGGCGTCAGTCATTGCTTGCAAACAAGATGCGGAGAGCAGACACAGTGTGCCTGTTAGCTCTCTGCAGCTTTCAAACTGAGAGAAATTTCAAAATGTCACAAAAAGTTGCAGAGAAGTCTCTCAAGAAACCAAACTGGTATAAACTAGTTTCAGTGACAGTTGCATAACTGCAGTGTGTTTGCTTTAGAAAATAAATGTGTCTGTGTGCACTTTTTTTTTTTAAAAAACAAAAAGCGAAAGAACATAAACTACACTCGCATGCAAATTAGAGAAATAGTCTTAATGTTTGTCTTTCTTTTAACATGACGCAGCACCGTCGTGTCAACAATGGCTGACCGTGGAGGGGGGGGGATCTATAAACAAAGAGAAGATGTGATGAGAAGAACGAGACAAATGGTGTATGGAGGGCTGAAATGGACTGAATCACCTTTTACAGTGTTCTGCCTCGGTGCTCGGGGTTGATTGAACAGATCAGTCCTGATAGAGTGAAACAGACAGTAAAAAAGAGAGATCTGTCGGCATACAAGGATGCGATCCTCCTACTGTATGTTAGCAAAGCTGTAAATCTTTGTGTGAAAACCTGCAGCAGGATAAAAAGAGGTTGGTTTTGCCACGGGGGCAGAAAAACCCTGCGCCAACATGTCTTCAAGTTGTGTTTTTATGGCTCATCGAGGTTAAAAAACTGCAAAATCCAGTATTTTTAAACCTACACCCTACTTATACACATGTTTGTGTTCAAAAGGCTGGTACTTATTAAAAGTTTTGTAGTTGTTCCAGTGGATTACCTCAGGTGGGAGCTTGCAGTGTAATCCTTTGGGGCAACTACGTCCAATAATGCTGCTTTATTGATACTCGCAGGCTGCAGTTGTTATTCTGAGTGTCTGACATTGTTATCGAACGGATCTTTACAGAGACAGACCTTTTAGTAAAAGTTAAATCCCTTTTGTTGAACCAGTAATCCTGTTTTGTTTAGATGTATTTAGAGCGAGACTGATGTTTCTTGGTAAACAAAAAGGATTTTACTCTTTTAGTAAAAGTGTCCAATAATGTTGTAAGACACTTAGGAATAACAAAAGAAGTCTGCAAGAAAAAAAAAATTAGATTTAGTGGCGAACTAAAGATGGTTTTAGTTGATCCAACGGATTGCCTTGCAGCTATCACAGTGACCCTCCAAGGAGATCTACTAAACCAATTTTCAAGTTATTTGTATCTCAGTAAAATGCTAAATTTAAAGGACTGAAGTTTTTAAACTACATGAATTCCCCTTTAAGTCAGAACGAAATCAAAGAAACAAATATAGAGTGAGGTTTGCTAGCACCTCAATGTAATATTTACGGAAAAATACACGTCAAAAATCTTTTAATATTTATATTGATTATCATATTACCTTATGCTATTTATCAGTCATTCTGTACTCAGAGGAGCATGTTGGAGCATCTCTTGATTTTCTCTTTAGTGCATTTAAAAACTGCTAAAGCACCTCAGTAACAAAACGACACCGTGGAAAATACAATATGATCTAAACATTACAGTAATCTACAGAAGATCATTTGAAAAATTATTTATGACAGTTTTATTTTCTTCATGGAAAACAGTTGTAAAAATACAAGTGTTGTTTTAAAATTCTTCAGTCAATGGAAACTAACATTACCGTAAAAAAAACTGAGAAATCTGGTTTCGAGCCTTTGGTGTTGATGCAGAGCAAATAATAAATTAAGACTTAGACTCTCTTTTATCATCATTTCTCAAAATACACAGCTGTGCATTTTGGGAACGAAATTTTCGTTGCATTGGCTTCCAGAGTTGTATCAGGCCGTGTTTGGGAAGTCAGGAAAATAACAGTAACCGTATGTGGTTATATTGGTTATATACAGTGGTTAAAGTGGGATTTGACAGGTGGGGGAGCCCTAAATTCGGTGTTGCGGCGAGGTAGGAAAATTGA
>JAPZDV010000021.1:19095954-19158714 GCA_029814665.1 Acanthurus lineatus | reverse complement strand
GGATGAGAAGTGAAACGTCTTCCCAAAAACTCAACATAGTCCAGTTGCCTTGTTTTAATGACTCTTCAAGATAATCACACTGTTTTCCTCAGCAGATGGAGACAGCTCAGTTACATCCACGTCATAATGATCACATGTCGACTGAAAGTCAGCTCCATCCACTGAGGAGGTCCAGCGTGTGGAGTGAAACCAGTAAGAGGGCCTGAAGTTAAAAAAAACCCCAAAAACTGAAGTTAAAATATTAAATCTTTTCAAATAACTCAACAGAAAACCGTTTGTAAGGATAAATGAAATTAGATAAAAATGTGTTAATGGACCAAAGTGATTGTTGGACTGTGTGTGTGTGTGTGTGTGTGTAAGTGTAAATAAATGTATTTATATATTTACATTTATATATATTTGATGAACAAACTCAAGTCTCTCATTAATCTGTGATGCTTGGCACCTGAAATTCACACAAGGCATTTTTTTGCAACTTCTCCAAGTTGCAAAAAAAAAAAAAAGCTGCAGAGTGTGACTTCCTACATTTTGTGCTGCAGTAAGCAGGAAACGAGCGTTAATGCAAAAAAAGAAAAAAAGGTGACGTGGTTGTGCAGGGTGAGAAAAACACTTTTTCATTTTTTTTTTGCTTCAGATCATTTTCAGTAAGTTGGAAACTTTTGGAACAAGATGCTGTTTGCCTTCCACCTCTTTAACTTCACCAAAACAAACCCTGCTGAGTGAGAACAAACCGCCTGAACATGGAGAACAAACAGTGAGAATGGGAGGTGGTTTTAATGCAGAACAGGGCGATTACTCTCCAAGCGGAGTCAAGCTGACTTTTTAGCTCGTTTATTTATGTGAAGGTGCTTGAAAACAGAAAAGGCGCTGTCATATTTAACACGATGATCTGTTATTTGAGCAGACGGGAGGAGCCGGAGACGAACCACCATCACATTCCTGCACACAGTTTGGGAGTAAATGTTTCCACAAGTCTGATCCTGCGGATTAATTAAGGTCTGTCTTCTCCTCCTGCGATGTGCTTCCGTCTGAGCGCTCAGCCAGTTTTAAAATCACATCTGGTGTAATACTTACTGACTGGCATTTTCTTTGTTTTGCCAAGAAGCAGGAGGAGGTGATATCATAACAGTCAACACTTCATCACTCATCTGCACATCCTTCTTAACCACTGGCAGCCAATATTTACCCAGTGTTCAAGTTCAGGCCTCATTATTACCTTTTATTTATTTAACCTTCGTTCAACCCTCCAGAACTCCCACTAAGATTTCCTCTCTTTTCTTTTTTTTCCGGCCGCCAGGAGAAATTAAAGATGACACAATAATTAAAAACCAGAAATTGGAACACATCCAGCTTAATTAGACAAAACGACACCTACAGAACCGGCCGCAGTCTCTTTTTTTCTTAGATTTAAAAAGGCACTGATAGGATGGATTTCTCTAAAGTATTTCAGTGTGAATCTGTGCCGATGGGAACGAGTACCGACACAAAACAGCAACCTGAGTGCAGAGAGGCAGAGGAAACATGCTGAGAAAGACTAAACTTTGCACCAGGGGCTTAAATTCTGTTCCACAAAGAGGATCCACAGAGAGGATGTTCTGTGTCACATTTCAAGAGACAGTGATTTTTTTATTTTTGCAAGTCGTAAAAGAAGCATGAAGCTTTACTGGACCTGCACAAGAGTCACTCCAGCCATGAGGATCAGCAGTGAAATCCACTGGTAGGCCCCCAGCTTGCGGCCCAGCATCGACACTGAGAACAGAGCAGTCGTCAGGATCTTCAGCTGATACGTCACCTGACGGAGACAAAGTGGGAAAAAACTGTAATTAATCCGTGTGCGAGGAAGTGCTAATTGCTTGAAGGCTAAGAAAGACGAGTCACACTGTGAGTCCCACAGATTCACACGGTCTCGAACGCATCGCGCCCTCTGCTGTACCTGGTAGGTGGCTGCGTCCAGGTTGGACAAGGCGACGTACAGCAGGTTGTTCTGCAGCGTGTAGATCCCCGAAGGGATCGCCAGCTTCAGGGTTTCTATGGGTTTGTGAACAATTTCCTGACGCAGGACGCTGTTCAAAGCTCGCATGCTGTAACCTAAGGAATGAAAACCAACAAGTTAGACCCCCTGATTTATGAAAACTACATCTGCAGTTAAGTTTGCCAGCTTTTTGTGGGATGCAATCAGTCTAAACTAGATGAGAAATGTGGTTTTTTTTGTGCACTGAAGTCATTTCTGTAAGATCAGCACACGTCTGCTTGTTCGTACTTAAAGACGACAGATGTGTGAAGCTTTTGGGATTTGATTTCCTTTGTTGTTTCTGCTTGTAGCAAAAGAAGAAAATATTCTCTGAATTGAGAAACTCTCACATTGTTTATTAGGTTCCTGTTTCAAGGAGCAGGCCTCTAGGTCTTAATAGATAAATCAGAAAACCTTCTTTCTGCATCAGGCAGCAGGACTTGATTCAGTGGTCCCTTTATTCTTGTGTGTTATGGTATGAAAGGTAATACAGGAGCAACCTGACAAACCTGATTCCCTCTGAGAGAATGAATGCAACTTTTCCAAATACAACACACAGGCTGTTTTAAGTCATGAATGTACTGAGCTTTTAAATTCAATACTTTTGTTTCCATGCATGCGTCTGCAGCTCTTTCAAACACCAACACTGAAACTCTTTTCACTTTTGCTGCAGTCAAATAGTTTTAGATCAAAATCATAATAAGGGATTTCTTTTACAGGTTTATCAGTAACAGATAATAACTTGCTTTTCACAGGAAGGAAACTGATAATTAAGTTTTTCCAATGTAAAAAGAAGTTCAATTATAACCTGTCGTTTATGCACAGCTGAGTGTTAAAAACAGTTAAAAGTAGTGTGCAGCGTTGGATGGTTTAATATTTCACAGCTCTGAACAAACGCAAGCCGATTAAAGTCACTATTACAACAAAAACAAACAGTTTGTATAAAAATTTAAAAGCCTATAGTTGCTTCCTATAAACGACAATGAAAAAAGGTGGATAGTAAACTGTTAAACCTCATGAAGAGAGGAAAAAGGTTACGGGACAGCTGTTCCACTTTTATTGCATGTGGTCATTATCTTGTATCTCTTATCATAATTATACTTTATATATGCAAAGTTCTTGAGCAGCTACGTTTGTTTAGACAACACTAAATATGTAAGATTTGCTAAGTGAAAAATATTTTTGCAGAAATCAGAGCTGGATATATTTCTGTCAAAGACATGTTTTTCTCCCCAAAACCAAAATCAGAATTTGTTTTTTTAGTCTTTTAGTGCTTCACTGCACTCAGTCTTGTTATAATTCAGTTACTGACATAAAGTTCTTCAGTTTTTTGTAATATTTTGTGCTTTTCTTTCCATACTTTAAGCTAAAATCGATCACTAGATCATTTAAGTCTTGAAAATAAATTGATATTTGAGAGATAATTTACTGGGTTAAATCAAAAGTTGGTTCTAGCTTCTCAAATGTAGGATTTTGTTGCTTTTCTCTGTTTGATATCAAAGTAAATGTATTTTCAGGGTTATTTCAAAGTTGCTCATCCAGCAGACATCACCTTGTACTCCAGTGGCTTTCACCATTTCCTGATAGATAATACAGCTCAGAATAGTCGATAAACCACTAAAAAGAATTAAAAATAATGGACATGTGGCGACTCTATAATGATTATTGTGAGTTTCATGGTGTCCAGGTGAACTCACTGTGCTCTTTTAAGACGAGCAGCACACAAGCGAGGATCTTCAGGATCTCAGCCACCACCACAGCTGAGGACGCCAGGTACCGCGGGCCCTCGGCCTGCAGGGTGCGGGAGTACCGCATGGTGAGCACCAGGGAGGTGGTCTGGAACACCAGGACGCCCAGAGAGAGGTACTTCAGCCGGGATGAGGCCATGGCCACGGGTCGGTGGGAGGGCTGGTCACGGTGAAGTGGAAAGAGATTATTTGATTATCTGGTAGAAATAATTAGAAATGCATTTAGAAAATCACTGTGAGAATTTAAAGAAGAGTTGTGGAAACAAGATGAGACCACTGAGGCAGAAAGTGGCTCTAACCTTTCCGCCTTTTCTGCAACTGCGCTTTCAAAAAAAAAACTTCACTGACGAGAATATAAATCTCTAAATTTACGTCAAATAAAATAAAATAAGTTCCTCCTCGGGTTTTGATCCTCGGCTCTCGGCCCTTTCTCTCTCTCTCTGTCCGGCAGACCGAGCAGGTACCGGAGGCTCAACCCAGCTGTCAAAACAGCAGCACTTCAAGTCCTGGCGTCCATTGACCCGCACTGGATATCAACCATCCGCCGATAACCGCACATTATCCAACGAGGGTTCCCGCAACGACTGTCGCCATCGTTTTTAAACCATTACCATTCAACTCTCCGTCAAAAGGAACAAGAAAATACACCGAAAAAAGTCTGCAGAAGGACTCACATCTCCTGCAAGTTAGATCCTGGTTGACTTCCGTGTTCTGATTTCTTCTTCGTCTCTGCGTCGTGGCTTCCGGCGCGTACCAGCGCCCCCTGCTGGACTGGCAGACAACTCAAAAAGTCCAAAGTCCACAACAGTCTCACAACTTGTTTTTTTCACTGTAACATCCAGTGGAAATGAACGAAACAAAGACTCTCTGTGTGTGTCAAGTGTTTGCTTTCCGGAGCATAGAAGTGTTTTCACACACTGCTGCAGTAATCTATTTTATTATTTGATTATTAAGTATTATCAATATTTATAAGATTTTTTTTATTAACGTTACTGAATGAGAAAGGCTGAACTACTGACATTAACTCATTGATTATACCTTTCAGATTTACACAGAATTGTAAGAATTGACTCTGGTGATGTGTTACTGACATTACAAAAAGGTCTGTATGGACAAAAGTTACATAAAACTACTTACAGAAAAGTTAAGGACCTAAAAAGTAAATCACAATTAATTTAATATCGGTGCTATTATAGTTAAAGTATATTAAAAAAAAAAAACATAAGAGCAAAAATCTATGAAGATCTGGGCTTTATTTCAATAAGCACATTTGGTAGATCATTTGGTTTTTTTTTTTTTGCATCAGACAACTTATTTCATCATCAGTTTTTAGTTCTTCTACCTAATACAAACATGGTGACGACTACTTCATATGGTATGTATATTAAAGGCTATTTGGTTAACATAGAAAAGTACAATAAAAAATTATGTTACAGAACAAAGACACAGGGCCTTACATATAAACAGGAACTGACATGCTCTTTTCTTTGCTAAAAATGCTGACTGACACATCGATGTACAGTACGTGTTTTTTGTGAAACACCAAGGAACTTTACATATTAATGAGACATGAACAATTTGGTTTGTTATACAGACACTCGCAGCAGTAATTTGAACCAAAACAACATTTCTTTGCTGTGTCTTGATGAAACCAGGGAAACAACTGACACAGATGTAGATTTTTTGGCAGAAAAAAAAAAGGAATTCGGTCTTAGAGACACTGATGTTCCTTTTTTTTAAGTTTCAAAAGTAAAACAATGAATGATTGTCTGTGTTTAAAGAGCAGTCGCACAAAGTTATGTTCAACATCGACTTTAAGAAGGAAGACAAGGAAAAAAATTTACTTTATTAAACCTAACTCACCTCCGGACTTGGTTTATGAATCATGACAATTAAAAAAAAAAGGTGCACAGATACACTGATTGTAGTTAAGCAAAAGGAAAACTGGTTAAATGATTTTTGAAAAAAACAAAAAAAAGGTTTAGAAAGAGGCGGTTTCAAAGGTAAAAACATGCACCTCCGTAACATTCAGAATCATTTAAGAAGTGCGAACAGAATTTATATAAAAAAAAAAACAAGAAACAGACAAGTCAACATATCTTTGCCAAATCAAGCTCAGTAATAACAAGCAGAGTGTGCTGTAAGTCTATGTACATTTCATGATACAAAATATTAAAACTTTTGTATGTTTTTTGCATAAAGTTTGTCAAGCTTCTAAATGAATCCCTCAACAACACATGAAGTATCGTGGCACCGTCTGCGACGTCATCCAAAATAAACCTTTGATTTGTTTCTTCTGTAACAGTAACTACCTTCCAAACATGGCTAATACAGTGTTCCCGCCGCACCTACAGTGTGCAAGTAAAAATGGAATTTACTGAACGTTCTGTGTGTGCAGAAAGATAATGGTTGATAGGAAACGATAATATTAATAAACTGTACTCAACACGTACAATACATTTAACCCAACCCTTGTTTGAACAAGTGTAGAGCCTTTAAGTAACATGATGCAGCTGTGTGCATTTCTATATAATCTGTCATTTTCTCTGTGTTTGTCTTTCTAGTCATCCGGCAGTATTTTATAAAATTCCCCCTTTAGCACATTTTTAAAATAAATGCATAAGTAAAAACCAATAAGGCAACAACTAGGTAGTTTTGCTGAATTAAAGCATCAACTGAGCGTTACCCATCATATTCAAAAAGAGTAGAGTGAATGGTTTAGACAAGGAGTTAGTATTGGCAGGCTTATCACATTAAACAAAAAAATAAGGATAGCATATTGCAGAGTGAAATGACAATATCCTAAAAAAAACAGGCGATAGAAATGCAGAGCGTCCTCTGCCCCATCTCTGTCTATTTCAACAGTCTGCTTTTCTGATGCAACACCAGCTGGCTGCCATCTGGTTGGCAGTTCCTCCGTGATCCTTCGACAAACAGTTTGTGTTTGCGTGCCAAAGGCCAGAGAGGAAAGTCTTGACTTATCCAGCAGAGAGCAGAGGATGCTCGGCCGGGATCGAAGGCACTACATGGAACTGATTGTAGCTTCGTGACAGACAGGCAACTCCACACTTTTTTGGTATTGAGAACTTTTGCTTTCTAGCTGATAATACTCAACAACGTTATATAAACTATACACACAGTTCTCTTAAGTGCAAAGAGGAGAAGAAAACATACAAGGGGAGGTGACTGATTATTATATAATGAAGAACAAATAAGGAGAAGTAATGAGAGAAGTGAGAAAAGCATCGTGCGAGTTACTATGAGTCGTTATTTAACTACACAGAAACCCAAAGTCAGTTTGTTCGTGCTTTCCTTCGGCCGGCCTACGCAAACACCTGCATGTTTCCGAGCTGAGGCTGCTGAGAGGCCTGCTGCATCTGCTGCGACTGCGGCTGCAGCTGCACCTGCTCTGGAATGTGTGTGTGGTGTGAAGACGGCAGTGCATGGTGGGGGTTTCCCAGAGGGGTGGGGCTGGTGGTGACGTCAGACCAGTCCGAGTTGGAGTGTGGCGAAGAGGACGACCAAGGGTCTGGGGACTCGGGTGAAGGCGTGAGATACGGGTGCTCACTAGGCGGGTGGGCAGAGTGGCCGGGGGTGGTGCCCTCCGAGCTGGCGGTGGTGTAGCTGTGCTGGGAAGGCGGTGTTGGGTACTTATCCACGGGGCTTTGCATGGGCGGATAGGAGGGCAGCGGCCTTGACTGACCCTCGATCCCCCCGTGGCTGACGGTGTGGGGGTGCTGCAGGGTGTGGGGGAGCCCGTGTGCCATGCTCATCTGCTCAGGCATCTGGTACATCATGCTCTGGGAGCAGTGCAGGTGGCCCGGCCCCTGCTGGGAGTGACCCTGACTCTGGGTCTGAGCCTGGGACTGCGTGACTTGTACCTGCCCCGGCTGAGGCTGCTTCAGCATCGCCTGGCCCCCTCCCGGCGCCATCATCTGGAACGTGACGATGGGCGGCAGCTGCTCTCTGCTCATGGTCACATTCATGGGAGTCAGCATCGGGCCCTGGCTGTGGTGTTGGCCCATGCCAGGGTGAGACCCCCCCATCTGGTGAGGTACGAGGCCAAACATGTGGCTGCCGTAACTGTGCTTGGTCATGCCCACCCAGCTCTGCTGCTGTCCCAACATGTGGCTGACAGGGGGCAGCATAGGCCTGGAGGTGGGGCTGCTCAGAAGGGGAGGGGAGTTGGCTGTGGTGGAGACGGTGCTGGACACGTCTCCTGTGTACGAGTGCGGCGATTCCAGAGAGTCAACGGGCGACATGGTGACCGAGCTTTCCGGAAGTCCCGCTGCCTTGACACCATTTGTGCTCCCTCCACCCGCACCTCCTCCATTTCCTCCTCCTACTCCAGCACCCGTGCCTGGCCCTTCTCCCCCAGCGGGCTTCTTTCTTCTCTTTGCCTTCATGTCTTTCAACTCCTTAGCTCCCCCGCCAACACCTCCCACCTTCGCTCCTCCTCCGCCCCGCCTGCTCTTCTTTCCCTGTGGCCCCGGCCGCATGCTGATGAAGCCCGCTCCGTTGGCCCCGCACATAACGGAAGAGTTTCCTCCTCCACCCATGTGGTTAGGCCCGTTGTGTGGACTATGAACCAGGTTGTACTGGTCCAGCAGACGCACGATGTCGTGATGCATTCGCTCTTGAGCCGTATCACGGGGCAATCGATCCAGGTGATCGGTGATGTCACGGTTGGAGTAGTGGTCGAGGAGAACCTGAGCCGCCTCAAAGCTTCCCTCTCTGGCTGCAAGAAAGAGCGGCGTCTCCTCCTGAAAGAAACACAGCAGATGATTAAAATGTGAAACACATGCTGTCATAAAGTAGAAGTTGAACTAGTTTAACAAATTTGACAAATTATTTAACTGTTGAATCTTTGACAGTAAACTTAGGAGCAATAAACTGAGTAATGCGGAGTAACAGCAGACATTAATAAACTGTATATTTTTAACATTTGTGAATATTTTTCTTTTTAATGTTTTATCAAAAACGGTTGCAGACCAGTTAAATCTTACCAGGGCAGTTTATGCAGACAGAGGTGTAAGCAGTATATTTTCTCAATTTGTGGCTAAAATATAAGGTTTATATCTCCTTAAAATGCACTTAATTATACAAAAAAGATTTCCTTAAAAGTATTCTGACACTTTTTTCCGATGCAATTGCTGTGCACGTTTTGACACATAAAAGATACATTTATAATGGAGTCTCAATTCATTCTGTGCATTTCAGAAAGATATCTTTGAATAAAAAGTCTGTTTAATACATTTTTTATAGGGATTAAAAATGACTTTTGCAAAATGTTTTAAGGCGTGACTTAATCAATAAAAGCATAAGAACAAACCTTATTGTCTTGCATGTCTCGGTTGGCTCCATTCTTCAGAAGCACAAGAGTTGCCTCCACGTTGTTCACCGCGGCCGCCCAGTGCAGAGCCGATTTGCCTAAAATGGTGGATGGTAAGAAAAGACAAAGAACACATTCATGTTACTGAGAACACACTGTCATTTTTAATGTTACAGTCAATTCATAACAGTTTTTCTGTTACTAATCAGAACTCTCCAAGTCTGACTATTTAACAAGATTTACGGCCTGAATAAGGACTGAAGCATTTCAGTGACTGCACAGTTTACACACAGGAAGGACCTTTAGATTTGCATGGTTGAACCAAAACAGAAGTTTGTCCTGCTGATCTAAAATCATGATTCCTTATATTAATATTGCAGCGTTAATAAGAGCAAGACTTTAATCCAAATAACTACGCTCATGACATGCTGTACTTCATACAAAAGGCTTCCTTTAGAAAAGAGAAGACAGGAGGAGTCGATGTTTGAGAGGTTTGCTGACCGTGGTCGTCGACAGCATTGATGTCTGCATGGCAGTGGATCAGCTCCTCCACCATGCCCTCCACAGCTAGCCTGGCCGCCAGGATCAGCGGAGTCGTGCCATCATTCATCCGGGCATCCAATTCTGTTGCACGATTACGGATCAGAATCTGACGGGAGACAAAGATACAGACACACAAGACATGATGCATACATAACAGACCATAGTGATGCAAATTTTACAAGTAACTATATGTTCTTTACCTTTATCTTAATGTATGACTACAGTTAAATTAGTAATAAAAAATCTGATCAATGAGTCGTCTCACCTGAAAGACCCCCTGGGCATCAGCAGCCACGGCAGCATGCAGCGGAGTTCTGCCCATGTTGTCGTGGGCGTTGGGATCAGCTCCAGCGTCCAGCAGTCTCTTAGCAGCGTCAGCCCTGGCGTAGCGTGCAGCCAGGTGCAGTGCTGTTTCTCCCGTACGGTCGGTCTGAGCCATCAAAGAGGCGCCCTGAGCGATCAGGTCTGAAATGACACTCGGTCCAGGTTCGTCTCCTCCACTCTACTCTTCCTCTTCTCCATGCAGACTGCAGTCCGGACCTCCACCGTTACGCAGCGATGCCAGCATCAGTGGGGTGAAGCCGTCTGAGGGACAGGGAAGATGTTAGTCAAGGAATTACAGAAAATCAATCAAATCTAACTTTAAGAAGTGCATTTTTTTCTCACCAGGACCCTTGGCGTTAACATCCAGACAGTCAGCATCCAGGTCGGCCTGTGGGGGGGTGAGGGTGATGTCAGCGGCCTTGCGATGCTGCACAGTCCACTCCCTTCGGTCAATACCTCCATCCATGGCCATGGGCAGCAAGGGTTTGTCTTCGGTCTGTAACAAACAACCAAAATCTTTTACTCATGATCCAAACTTTCCCTCCCCAGTTTAACTTTAAGAGCCCACATCCATCAGCTCATGCAGACCTTCCTTTCATCTCTTCCTCAGTTTACTCACTCTTGGTTTCTTGGATGGGACCTCGTCTTCCAACCATCTGTTACTCTGACCTCCATCAAGTAACGTTCCATCCTGGGTCTTGAAATTCCTGGTATGAGAAAAATTAAACTTTACACATGAGAATCATTTCTTTCTGCTTGTAATAGCAGAAACTCATAGCATGCGTGTTATGCTTCAGCTGTTTCACAGTCAATCAAGCATGAGTATTGATAACTGGGGTCTGACCAGTCTATTGATGCTACTGAGCCGTTTCAGCTAATTCATGTACAGCGTCTCACGCAAGGGTTTCATAAAAGTGGGAGAGACATACATTTACCCACATTTCTGTCAAGTCATCTGACATAGCCTTGATTTCACTCTCATATGATTCTGTACACATTAGTTATCATATATTTCTATCTATCCACTCACTTCATGTCAAAGTCATCCTGTCCGACAGGCTCCCTCCGCTTGTCGTTTTTACTGGCTAAGAAGCCGTCAGGCAGCCAAAGGACACCATGTTTGTGCTTCCTCTTGGCTGCCAGCATCCCCAGCACCAGGATAAGCAGAACAATGACCACTGCCACTCCGATCAGGTAAGGCAGGGTAAGTTTAGGGATTGGATCGTCAGGGTAACCTGGAGAATAAAAAGACCTCTTAGTACCTGTGGTTTTCTTTTCATTTGATTTATTGTTTACCTAAAATCCAACCAGTTAAATTCCATTAACTGCTGAGTGACTTACTACTGTTGACAGACACTAAAGGGTAAGGCAGGTCAGCCTTGATGTGTGCCGCTGCAATGAAGGACGCCGCCTCATTTGTGTTGGAGAAACAGTCAGCAGAGCTCTGGGAACATTCACGGTTATCGATTTCTAGGTGCACCACAGATCTGACGAAGTGAAAACAAAAACACCATTAATGACACCTGGGTAATTGGTGATAAATTTCAAGATACTGAGTTCTACACATGAGATTGAAAGGAGAGAAATTAAGTGGTTACACCATCACGAGCTATGCTTACCCAATAACCTCTCTCTCCATCTCCCGTTTGTTTCTGCTTCTCTGTGCTTCTTGTCCATGTTCATCTTCCACCCCAAAGTAAGGGTAAACCATTGGCTTGTTATTTTTGTCCTGCTTCACCCGCAGATTGGTGTGTAGCAAGGCTCCCAGGGAGCGCAAGAAACCCCTCAGGTCTCCCAGCAGCTCCTTGGGCTGCAGCCGGACCACGATAATCAGCGTACCATCAATCACTTTGGACGGAGTTTCAGTGGAACAGTCCAGGCCGTCCCAGCCGCAAGCTTCAGTGTGGCAGCTCTTGTCACAGATGCCGTTACCGTAGTGGTCTGCACAGTACTGGTCATACCTGTAAATTAACGATACAAGCAGGTTAGTTGTTTCTTGTTGGACGTGTAACTTTTTTTGACTTTGCAGGTAACTGCTGCAGCTATGACAAAATAAAACAGGAGGGTCACGTACTTGCAGAGGGCCTTTGCGTTTTCCTGGCACTCAAAGCTGTCAAAGAGGCATCCGGGGTTGTCACACTCCTTATCACAACGTCCATTCTTGAAGCGATCCCAGCAGGAAACATTGGCGGTGCAGTTGACCCATGGCTGCTGCCAGCTGAGGGAGCAGTCTCCTCCATCCCACTTGCACTCGTGGTTGTTACACTGATCGTCACACACTTTATCCCCTGAATGCCGCTCACACTGCAGATAGGGGCAGGCCGATTTGTTCTCACAGTATCGTCCAGAGAAGTGCTTGGGACAGTGGCAGCTGTAATAGGATGGATTGGATCGGTCTTTGACGCAGATTCCTCCGT
This sequence comes from Acanthurus lineatus, assembly GCA_029814665.1. Taxonomy (NCBI): domain Eukaryota; kingdom Metazoa; phylum Chordata; class Actinopteri; order Acanthuriformes; family Acanthuridae; genus Acanthurus; species Acanthurus lineatus. Next base: position 19,146,339 of record JAPZDV010000021.1, on the reverse strand, counting down.
TTTTGCAGACCAAAGGACACCTCTGTTCGTTCTCACAGTGCGGCCCACTGAAACCTGGTAGGCACTGGCAGTAAAGGCCACCCGTGGACTCCACGCAGTGTCCACCGTTCTGGCATCGTAGCTTAGCGCAACTGTAGCCTTCTATTTCGCCACAGTTGGACCCAGTAAAGCCCTACGAAAAACACAACATGTTGCTGAAGTGAGATAGTAATATTTTCATTTGAAAAGTAAAGATAAGGTGCTTATTTGTACATGACAAACAAAGTTTTCATGAAACAAACTACTTTAACTACATCTAGGTTCTCCTACTGCTTGTCTACTATACCTGAGCCTTTGTGTGGCCTTCTGAAGTAAGCATGAGAATAAGAGAGGGAGCAAGAGGTTAGTGAAGGAAAACAACAAGCGTTTAGTGTGAAAAGCCTGATGGTGGAATATGAGAGAGAGGGAAAGGAAAAAGCTGCCACCTGTTTACTTTTTTAATACCCTGAAGTCACTTGGCTTCTGTCATGTGTCTTTGATTAAATAAAGGTTTTGATTGTATCTAATGTTGCAACAAGATTTCTGGGTCTTGCCAAAGTAAGTATTTTTTTTCTTTTCTTGCGCCACTTCCAGTTTCTTTTTCAGACAAACCACTTTGAATTTACTGTGAACTTTGCATGAAGCCTATTGCAGTTGCTTTCAAAATTTCCCCTGAGGGATAAATTAATTTTTTTTTGTGAGTGTTGATGAATCATTTCTGATAAAACTATGCATACACAAGACATGCAAAAATTATTTTAGAGATAACACAAAAGTGGACTGCCTAAGATCAAATTATTGCACTGAAAATAACGACTTAAAAGACTGTTTGCAATGAGGAATTTATAAAAAACGTTCTCAACAGAAAGTGAGCATGAAACAGGAGAAAATACTGAAATCATGTTATCTTATGATGCAAGAGAAGGCTTACATTACAAAAACTTACAGGTGGGCAGGAGCAGGTGTAACCGTGCACTGAGCTCATGTTCATAGAGCAGACACCACCATGGTGACACGGTTTGGACAGACACAGATCCACCATGGATTCACAGTGACGACCTGAAGAAACAAAATGGAGGAAAGAAGAGAGTTAGAAATTCGGTTCACAGCTGAATCAGGCTGCACAGTTAATAAAACTTTTCCCCAAAACACTAACATACACTAATGTTTTCTAACATACAAGATGATTTAATATGCTGCTGTTTTGTCATTCTGCGCAGCTAACAGGTATTCACCTGTAAATCCAAGGCGACAGCGACATTGGTAATCATTGTCCAGCTGCACACAGTCCAGGCTGCCGGTGGAGTGGCAGGGCCCAGACAGGCATTCATTGAGATCCCCCTCACAGTGTTCTCCAACAAACCCTGGGGGGCAGGAGCATGTGTAACGGCCCACTCCGTCCACACACTGGCCTCTGTTCCGACAGCGAGGCTCCCTGGAGCCGTCCTTCGGGGCACAGTCATCCTCGTTCACTTCACATTGGACCCCTGTGACGTGGAGAACAGACAGATATCACTGTGTGTTTCCAGTAAAGCAGTAAAGACTTTTTTTACTTTTATACATCATACTTCCAACATTTCCTTCCCACTGCTGGGGGGTACAGAGAATAGTGCCATTGGTCCCAACTAGTCCTCCATTTCACTTAAATTGAATGCAAACTAGTTATCAAATCTGCCTTGAATGGCTCTTTAAAGTTGATGTTTTAATCCTTCCATGTGTGTGTTCCTGCACTTAGACAATATGCAGACTTACCATGCGTTCCAAGTGGGCACACACAGGTGAAGCGGTTGATGAGGTTGATACAGGTTCCTCCATGGAGGCAGGGCTTAGAGTGGCATTCATCAACATCGTACTCACAGTTCACCCCCTGGTAGCCTGGTTTACACTGGAGCGATGAGATGAGAGACAGAGGTTAGCGCATTGGTGCTGAGGCTTTCAAACTATCCATAACACAAACACACACCGACGCAAACGACTGAGTAATTACTTACTATACACTGGTATGTGCCCTGATAGTCCTTGCATGTGGCTCCATTGCGACAAGGGTTCGACTTGCATTCATCGACTGTCTCCTCACAGTAGCTGCCGGTGTATCCTGGTTGGCACTGACACTTGTGGGAATTTCCCACATTCACACACAGTCCAGCATTCTTACATACACTCTCCACTTCCAGACCTGCAGTAACAAGAAGGACAGATGTTAAGATTCTGTCTGATGATGAAACTGGTGAAACTGTCGTCAGGCTAAAGTGGACAGCATTTATTATTATCTTATTTGTAACCTGTTTTCTGTCCAAGAAAAGAAATTCATCGTTACTGTATTAGGGATTATCTGCTGTGCTCATTATTAACAGTGTTGTTGGCTAGAAATAGCTACGCAACAAAGAGTGGCTCCTCACCCTCCTTGGCAGCAAAGTCCTGGCAGGACAATTTGGGAATGTCGCAGTAAAGTCCCGTAAATCCCATCGCACAGTGGCAGGTCCAGGAGGTTGCTGTTGTCTGAGAGCAGGAGCCGCCGTTATGACAGCGCACCTTGCTGCACAGGTTCACGTAGTTCTGCCAAAAAAAAACCAAAAACAAAAACAGAGAGAGTTAATGTAGCTGTAAATGTTACGCAGACAGACAGAACAACAACACATCCATGATTAAACTTTTAAACAGGCTTCAGAGTCTGTGCAGAACAATTAATTTCAAGTTTTTTACTTCAAGCTGCTGCCCAGCTCATACATGGCACCTGTAGACCATTCTATTGCAGTGACATATAGATACTTTACCTGGCAGTTTTGTCCACTGTATCCTGAAGGGCAGGTGCAGCGGTAGGTGCCAAGGCCGTCAGTGCACGTGCCTCCGTTCTTACAGGGCTGAGAGTCGCACTCGTTCTGCTCATTCTCACAGAACAGCCCATAAAAACCAGGGGGGCAAAGGCAGGAGAAGGTGCCGATGTCATCAATACAAGTTCCATTATTCAGACAGGAGCTTGAAGGAAGGAGATAAAGAAAGAAGTGATTAATCTGCTGCTCTGTCTGAAGAACTGAAACACACTCAACTTTAAAGGTAAAGGGCCGACCTTGAACTTCACCTGAAGAACGTTTTAAAGTTCAAGATTAAGTTTACTTTTCCCCAAACCAGACATCAAGTTTAAACACTGTTTGGATGATCATTCATTTCATCAGGTCATTGCAGGTGATACAAAGGTTATCATCTGTGAAGAACCTTAAAGTGAAGGATGGTTATAAAATACTGGTTTCAAGGCTCACCTCTCAGTGCATTCATTGATGTTGTTCTCACACAGTATTCCATCAAAGCCCGGCCGGCACTTGCACACAAAACTGTTGACGTAGTCCCGGCAGATGCCACCATTCTTGCAGGGCTGTCTCGCGCACTCGTCTATATCAATCTCACAGCTGTCCCCTTCAAAACCTGGGCGACAGACGCAGGAGAAGCTCCCCACACCGTCAACACAGGAGCCTCCATTTTTGCATGTGTCTACAGAGGGAGGAGGGAGAAGGATGAGAGGCTGTCCAGGAACCAACGTTCAACAGTGTTATCACCGAGTTATCTCCAAGCAGCACAGCTGAATCTTGTTTTAAAAAAGTTTCATTCGTCTAAGAAACTTTGTATTATTTTCTGGCTTGTACCCTTGTGTATTTTTTTATGTCTTTGCTCTTTTTTACTGGTCGGGTTGTCTCTGGTCTCTAGTGACTTGAAAAATGTCACAAAATCATCATAAAACATTGCCGTCATGAATACAGAGGTAAAATTAATACCTGCTGCTGATAAAGTGAGTGAATCAGTTAAAGGGAAACTCACTGGGTGAGCAGTCGTCGATGTCTGTCTGGCAGTTGTGTCCGCTGTATCCACGTTGACATTTACAGGTGTAACTGCCTGGGCTGTTTATGCAGCGACCGGCATTTAGGCAAGGGCTCTTCATACATTCATTCACATCTTCATTGCAGCGCCCACCTGAACAATTGGGAAAAGGTATGAGTACAGCATCACTAGCTGTAAAATAGATATCACCCCGCTTTCAGGCACATTGTCACAGTTTCTCACATCCACACAAACTCAATCATACACGCAAAATGTCCCAGATATTCACATACCTTGCCAACCAGCAGGACAGCGACAGGTGTAGGAGGTGTAATCTACAGATGGAAGACACACCCCTCCCCTCTCACATGGATGCGAGGCACAGGGAACCTGCTCCACCTCACAGTGTTTGCCTGTTTTAACATTGCACACATGGTGAATGATGACAAATAAAAGGCTTTAAATTAACTGAGCTGGCTGCATTTAAAACTGCATGTGAATGTTTACGTGGAAATATAATATACTGACCTGTAAATGGAGGACTACAGTGGCACGTATAACTGTTGACTCCATCTTTGCAAATGCCTTGGTTCAGACATGGTCCTGATGCACACTCATCTATGTTCTTCTCACAGTTCACACCTGAGGATCAGAAAGATGGGGCGATTTATTAGTTAAGAAAAAACCAACAAAAAACTGGTCCTGTGTCGTATATTGATTGCTGAGTCTTACTTAAGAAAACAAAACAGCTTTGCTGAGGTAATGATCATGATAATTACCTCTGAATCCAGGCTGACACTGACACGTGTAGCCGTTATGTCGATCAACACAGGTGCCACCGTTTTGGCACGGACTTGGCTGGCACTCATCCTTCTCCTGCTTGCAGTGTTGTCCCACCCAACCAGTTTCACACTCACAATGGTACCTTAACACAAAAGAAAAGGCATGCACGAGTTACAAAGCGGAACTAGCCAAAATGCACCAACAGCAGGTTGTTTCCAGCATCAGTTTAAGCCAATCAAGAAAAGCTTCACTTGATTATTATATTATAATACACAAGAACAATTAAATGAAAAGAATACAGCACTGATCATTTTTTTGGGGTTTTTTAAGGACAGACACATCTCGATATTTACCCATGCTGCTGTTCAATACATTTTCCGTGCACACAAGGCTGAGGAGCACAGTGGTTGGTCCCAGAGAGGCACAGAGGGCCGTGGGTGCTGGGGGGGCAAAGGCACTGGAACCCGTTGACCTTGTCAATGCAGGTTCCTCCGCTCATACATGGGTTTGAGAAACACTCATTGATCTCCACCTCACATTTAGCTCCTATTTAGAGGGCAAATCAGAGGGGATTAGCTGTAAGACTTGATGACTGTGTTGATTTCAGCATCAGTGTGGAAATCTTGAGTCGCAGTGGGATAGAAATGTTAACTTAATTTTTCCTGCCTCAATTCTAAAACATTTTTTTTACTGTTATCATGCGGCGTCTAGCAAAACATACCTGTGTATCCTGGGTTGCACACACATTTGTACTCGTTTATGCCGTCCTGGCACTCTCCGTACTCACAGGGGTTGCTGGCACAGTCGTCTTCATTGATCTCACAATTCACCCCTGAGTGGAAAAAACACAATGACAAGCTCATAGAGCAACAACAGAAAGGTTTATGGAACTGATCACATCATCTGACTGTATAATATTCGCTGAGGTTTAAAGGAGCAAATTAAAAAGTGTCAGATCCTTTTGGTAAGTAAGGAGGTGAAGCAAATCTTGTGACAGTTAACTATTTAACCACCAGAGGGAGTGAAGACTCCATAAAAGCGTAGTTGCTAAAAAGTGAGAAAAGGAAACAAAAAATGCAGAAAGACTTTGAATACAGCAGAGGCCTGCAACAACTGGAGTTTTGGCATAAAATTAGAGAACAATAAAAATAACATCAGAAACACAGCTGTTACAGCAGGAGAAGAGCAAGAGAGAGGAAACGGAAAGGGGGACAGACATACTCAAAAAAAAAAACACAAAAAAAACAACAAAAAAAACTAGACAGAGAGAACAAGGCACGTCAGAGAAGGGGAAGTCAGGGTATGAAACCAGAAAGCGAGACCTGAAGACCTGACAGGATGACTTGACACCAGTTCTGGTGAAGTGAGGACAGGAAAGACTCCAGTACCAGGCTTCAGTGTGGTACAGTGTACTTACTGAGCTCGCTAATCCACAAAGCAAAGTGGGCTAGCACTGCTTAACCCAAACATGTGATTGCTACGTAAACACATGCACACACATGCACATGCAGAGCACCAAGCTTGACAGTATATCGAAAGTTATACAGGAAGTTCTAGATGTGGGGGGTGGAGGTCTTTCCATTCATTTCAAGCTGTTACCTCTGCTCGACTCATAAAACTTTAAAGAGCCCACAGGAAATTATCACGCAAAAGCTCTCAAAAGCACATTAATGTGATCGGGCAATCAGACTATATAGACCAGCTCAGATTTAGATACTTTTCAAATAAGATTACGTAGAGCTTATTTATACTCCAATAAAAACGTGTGACCCCAGTGTCAGAGGTATTAATACTCGATGAAATGTTTGCGTTTAAAGTTCAGTGTGTGTGGTACTATAGCAACCACATCTCAAGCAGAGCAGAGATTTGTTAAAAACCTGTAAAAGAAACGGCTGCACACACTATTCTGGAGGAGAAAGTGGCTGAAATCCCTCACACCATTACGCCGAGGCAGGCAGATGAGAGACTGATTAGGAAAGAGCATTTATACTTTGATAATTATGTATTTTCCCAATGAATAATGCAGCCCCAGCAATTATATAACTGCCTACATCATTAACTTAAGGAATGTCACGCGACACTTCATCTCTGAAGAGTCAATTAGAATCGACTTTTATTCACTGTAAGGGCAGTGAATTTTGTGGTGCATCAGGCTCTGACCTTTCGTTCCCGTCGGGCAGTTACACTGGTAGGCGTTGACCAGGTCGATGCAGCGTCCTCGGTTTTGACAGGGGTTGCTGTGGCACTCCTGGACCTGGATATTACAGATGGAGCCCGTGTATCCGGGATCACATTTACAGGAGAAGGTGGCGATGCCGTCTTTACATTCACCATGGTGGCATGGCTCTGGTACGCAGTCATTTATGTTCTCCTCACAAAGTAAACCAGTGAAGCCTGTGGACGACAATTTTTTCTTAGAAAAAAACAACACAGCAGCAACACTGTTGCATCAGATAATCTTCTGGGTCAAATGGGGTTAATGTTATGCAGTCAACCACTTCCCCTGTTTTGTGCGATAGCAACGCAGGGCCAACAAATAAGAATCATAAGCATCTTGCTTTAACTCAACATATGGTTATTCCCTTTTACCTTCAGCACATTCACAATCATATCCGTTGGGTCGGTCAATGCACTTGGCCCCATTTAAACAGGGTGTGCTTGAGCACTCATCTATGTCTATCTGGCACATTTCACCACTGAAGCCTAAAAAAAAGAAGACACAAAAGAACATATAAGATATATATTTTTTAACAGGCAAGACTTAATTAATAAATTCATGGGAATCAAAAAGAAAAATACATATACACTATAGCTACATGTGTACCAACCTGCTGGGCACTCGCAGACAAAGCGGCTGACCTGGTCCAGACATTTACCCTGGTTCAAACAGGGGGAGCTGAGACACTCATTCACCTCTATCTCACAATGAGTCCCCTCAAATCCTGCATGCATGAGAAGAAGAAAAGAGTTTAAGTCTTTGTTTCTTTAGACTTTTAAGACTTTAAATCCAGTGTTTTGCAGTTTCAAAGAAGTTTGATTTTAACTTTGTAACTTCACCAATGTAGTTACTTTTCAATCCTGTTTGTTTGCAGGATATTTTAAAATTATAATCAACATTAATCAGGCCAATGGTTAAGGGACAAGAGAGTTGATCCAGAGCCACAAATTTAAAAAAAAAGAAATTTTAAAAATTACACGAATGTATGTTTTTAAACATTTTAAATGAATATTTCTTGTGAAATACTGATCTTTCTTCAATCAAAAATTGCAGCATCCTATTTGTGTTTATCACTGTGATCTTCAATATTGAGTGCAACATTTCTTCCTGTTAATGATAAAGCAATTAGGATGATGACTGTGCAGATGTGGTGAATTTTTTCAAACAGTTATCCACTGTGATGCATCCTGACTGCAAACACAATCACTTTCAAATGCTTAATTTCTTTGAAGGTTGTGTAAATGTCGTACATAACGTGTTTAATAATTTCTCCAAACACGTACCAGGCATGCAGATGCAGGTATAGTCCCCAATGCGGTCAAGACAGGTGCCATCATTCTGGCAGGGGTTTGAAGCGCACTCGTTCACATCCTGCTCACAGCGCGGCCCAGCATATCCCCTAACACAGTTACAAGTGAAGGAGCCATCGGTGTTCACACACTGACCACCATGCTCACAAGGGTTGGTACCTGTGTACAAAGAGGAGAGAGGTATGACTGAGCAGAACAAACAAGGAGTTACCTACAAGCTGCATGTGTTAACAGTTTTCTCTTTCTTACCTATGCTGCATTCGTCTCTGTCGATGTTGCAGGTGCTGCCAACGTATCCAGGTGGACAGTTACAGTTGAACATGCCGCTGATGGGGTTGGTGTCACAGTGAGAACCCTCTCTACAGGGGTTACTGATGCAGGCATCATCTCTATGGCACAGCAGACCTGAGAAGAACAACCAAATATTTGAAGAGAAGATCCTGCAACAAAAAAAAATCCCCACAGAAGCTCTGATGCAGGGTTATGCCAAGTTTAGAGATGAGCAAACTCAATGCATATTGAAAACCAGGGAGAGGCTGATAAAGGTGAGGCTTAATCCAAATCCAAGAATGTGTCACTAATCAGAGGTCTTAAAATGCAAAACTATCCTGGGGAATAATTAGTGTGTATGACTGTTTGACATGAGTCACATTTAGTTTATTTTCCTCAACTTTTTTTTTGTATTTTTGCAAAGCTTTTTTGTAAGTGATGAGCCAGTACTTAATGGAAAGTACTGAACTATAAAAGAGACTCAGTCATGTCTTGTATCCCATCTTATATTGTTTTGCAGTTGCCAGTCAAATGCATTTTAGTGTTTTGTTAAAATGTCAGAACTGGGTTTCTCTTTCTGGCATACCTGTCTTTCCGTGGGGGCAGAGACAGACAAAAGACGCAACACGGTCGATGCATGTGGACCCGGGGCTGCATGCCGCTGTAGCACAGTCATCGATGTTCTCCGAGCAGTCGGGCCCACTCCAACCATTAACACACACACAGACATAGCTGCCAATCAGGTTGCTACAGGTGCCACCGTTCTGGCAAGTGTTTGGCTGCAGGCGACACTCGTTTACATCTTCTGTGCAGTGCTGGCCTGTGGAGAGGAGGGGAGGTGGACATGAAGATGAGGGAAAAAAGACACAAACTAAAGAGGCTGGTGTATGCATGTTTGCTATGTAAACACAAAGCTTACATACGCCGCACAAGAGCGCTAACACAGACACACCTTGTGTTGATTACCAGCTTCCATATAAAGAATTAGAGCAGACGAATGGAAGGAAGTATAATATCAAAACAGACACAAGGGAATGCAAAACACTATCAATAATCACAGCACAAACATTTATTCTACCTCACTGCTCAACCGCCACACTTAACTGCTCAACCAAATAACGAAAACTTCAAAACAGAGAAGTCTTTTTTTTCTAGTTTTATGCACTATGAATAAATGGAAGTGAAAAGGTAAAAACACAAACAATCTGGCAAGGATTTCTTCTTTAAATGTGTAAAACGTAGTCAACACAAAGCCTTTTTTAGACACAGCAGACATGCAAAGGTCATGTTTAGACCGACTTCTGCCCTCATTCTTTTGAGTGAGGGGCAGATTGAGGATACTAATTCAAGGCCAAAAAAAAACACTAACAGTTTGAGTCCTAAAAAATTAGACCTTTAGCAAAGCAAGTGGACAAAAGTGGGCAAACGCTGAGTATGTTATCAAAAGACGAGAACATATACACACTCAAACTCACAAAACCTTTACCTGTCCACTCTGGAGGGCACTGACAGTTGTAGGTGTTGACTCCATCCATGCAGGTTCCTCCATTGGCACACTGATGACCGGGGCAGTCGTCAATGTTGTTTTCACAGTTAGTCCCATTGAAACCTGCCACAAATACCAGGAGGGACATTCATTAACTTATTAACTAAACCACATGTCTTTTTGTGTGGAGTTTGCGTGTTCTTCGCATGTCTGAGTGAATTTTCTCTGGGTACCACCACCATCAAAAACACATAAACAGGTACCATATGGTGAGAGTCCACTGAAATGAATTTCCCCCTTAGGGATTAATAGAGTTATTATTATTATTATTGAAATACATAAGGCTGTAATATTATTTTCTCTGGTGTGCATAACTATTACAACATGTCCTGGTAGTGTATAAACAGCAGCTGTGTGCATGTTTGTTGTGTATACTTACAACTGTAGCAGACTGACAATACAGTGAGTGTAATTCAACATAGCCAACAGGATCAGACTGTTTGCACCTCAAACATCATAATGTTACAACTGAGAAACTCAAATCTACGTGGATTAGATATAGATTAATGGCAGTTACAGTGTTTTCTCTTCCTACATTCATTTCTTTTCTTAAATTTTCTCTTGGAAGTGCCTACTTGCTTTTGAAATGTGGTTTTAGTTTTGGCCTCGGCTCTTCAGATTTCAAATCCTCTTACCTGGAAGGCAGTGGCATGAGTAGCTGGTTTCAGAGCTCTGGTGGCAGGTGCCTCCATTAAGGCATGGTGAAGGTGAGCAAGGAATGTATGAGCTTTCACAGTGTTTGCCAGTAAACCCCGGGGCACAGATACACCTGGAGCAATGAGAAAGAAGCCTTTTAATACACTTCCTTTAACTTAGTTTGGCCAAAGAAAATCTGGCAGTCACTAAAAAAAGTTTTGAGATTTTGTAGTAATCCTACACGTAGTCTACCAGGCAGAGAATTTTCTTTTTTTTGTTGTTGTTAAAAACTAGATTCTCACTTGTAAGAGCCAGGGTTGTTGATGCATGATCCTTCATTCTGGCATATCGAGGGTGTGGTAGCACATTCATTTGTGTCATTAAGGCAGCGAGGACCTGTGTAGCCAGGAGGGCAGGAACATGTGTAGCTGCCACCAGACAGGGAGCTGCATGTTCCACCATTGGCACAAGGACTAGACAGACAGCTGTCCTCTTGCTCACACCGGGGTCCTGAAAATGAAAGGAAGAAGAGTCCGTTGTCTATCACAGTAGTACTTATTCATGGGGATATCTATGCAAAATCATGGCTTAGATACTAGAGAAAAGTAATATGCTATGATAGGCATATGTTTGTGATTGTCTTAAACTCTTTCATGCCACTGCATTTACAGTAAATATTTTGAGCAAATATATTGAATTGACTGTGTTAGAGATAACATTGTTTATGCATGAAATAGTTTCCAAATATTTTACTAAACAATGTGTTTCTTTTTAATATTGGTATGGTTTAAAAAACTATCAAACTCTTAATACAGGAAGTGAAAACGACTCCTTTAACACAGCTTTAGGGCATGATTGCTAGACGTGACTTCCTGAACATTTACTCGGCTTGGAACTAAAACTATTATAGCTTTTGTCCAATTTAAAGTCAACTAAATAATGAGAGTGGCAGGGTGGGATTCTTGTAACTTTCTTTTTAATGTTGCTTTTTGTGAAACTCTCTACTGTAGCACAAGTTCAGCTAGCATTAGCTTTTTAGGAATAACTAATGCATAAATACACACATACTGGGCATATTTTTTAATTAAACTTCATCTATATCTGTTCTTCTTCTTCTTCTTCAGCGGCTTAAAAAATAACATTTTTGATACAGAATTTCTTTTTTCTAGAGATAAATATCACCTTTCCTTGCTGCTTATTCCTGAAAGGTGGTTGAACAGTATCTCACCTGTCCATCCTCTGGCACACTTGCACTTGTACTTGTCAAGAGAAAGCAGGGTGCAGACACCTCTGTTAGCACAGGGGTTGTCCGGGTAGCACGTGGAGTTCTGGGGAGTTTGGCAGTGTTGTCCTGTGTAGCCAAGAGGGCAGGTGCAGGTGGCACTTCCTGGTACAGGTACACCGGCCGACATGGACACAGAGCAGTTTCCTCCATTCCGGCAGTAGCCAGGCTGACAGGGGTTCTTGTGTTGGCAGTATTCACCCAGAAAGCCTGGTGCACACCTGGACGCACACAACAAAACAACAGGAATCAATGACAGGGTATGTATGCATGGTATTAAAAGACCCAAACAAGATGTAACCCAATAAAATGAACTGTGATGGACAACAGAAAAGGGTGACAGAAATGAAGGGTTGCAGTAAAGTTGGCTAAATAACTTTAAAATAAGAAAAAGGGTAAAACTTCCTCTACTCTGTCTACTGTGATTAACTCTTGGGCTGACAAAGCTGTGAGCAGCCTGGCAAGAAAGACTCTCCTCGGTGCACTGAACTATTAGCAAGATGCACAACTTTACTTTCTTAGACTGTGTGTAAATCTCTTTATATATCACAAACGAAAGAGAAGGAGAAAGCATTAAAACATGTGTATCATGTAGGCTGATACATGACAGGACTTAAATGTGGCGCTTAACTGAAGTTTAAAAAAACAACAAAAAAACAAACAGTTGAATCTTTGTATTGAACAGCCGAATACAACTTGACTGACAAAACTCCTGGTTAGGTAAAGACACAATATAAAGGCGCACAAAAGGAAAAGAAAATAGACAAATACAATTACTTGTGTGTTTGTGTACTTGAAAGAGAGGCAAACAACAACAACACTGAGTGAGTTTCAGTCAGGTGCATGACACATAATGCACCACATCAGACAAAAACAGTCCTGTAGTAAACACCAAACACACACATCAAAGAAACAAATGAACCAGCGTAAGTAAACACTACTGTCTAATACACAGTCTTGCCACTGTTTTATGGTGATCTAACGCGCAGTGTGTGGGGAACCACATCCCTAAGTAGGAGTAAAATGTGTGGTTGTGTATATGAATTCAAAAAGTTCCAACCTGCTCCTGTTGCCTACAAATAGAGTGCACCAAGAACAACTTATCCACATGGTGAAATCACAAATATACACAGTGCAGTAGACTGATACATGCACGTAACTCAAGTGTGATGATGATCAAATAATTTAACATGAAAACAACATCTAGCACATACACTTTACATTACTTTATGCTCATGTGCCACAGGAACAATCTTGAAAGTTTTTGATCACACATTGCAAAGAGAAAATAGCTGCTGGTGCTTCAGCTATTTAATAATATGATAAATAATCAATTGAACTGTATTTATTTTGTGACTCTATCCAAAGAAAGAAACTGTGCTGAGGTGTTAACCCATAAACCTTGTAAAAGAAAAGGTGGAAGCTGAGCATAGTAGAAAGGTTAAACCGAGGTCAATGACGCCGAAGAAGAAGCTTAAAAGTGGAAGGATGTGCGATGGTGTCATCTGGAAGTTGTTGACTAAGGACTTGAAGAAACTAACAACAACTGGAAGATAACAACGGTTAATCCAGCAGTCTAATAGACACACATACTCCTGCCCTAATCTACACAGATTTTCCAACAGCAGAGGTAAGGAACTTTACTTGAAAACCACAAGTTGCAGAAAAATTTGCATGTTGTATGACTAAAACACTTCTGTTTTGTGTTTTGACCACATTCGGTCTACAAATTGTATCTTTGTCTGGGTTTGTGAGCCCTTTTTTCCTCTTCTTATTCATCACCCCTTCCTTTTTATCTCAGTGTGGTGATTCAGCCGCATGCAGAGCAGTTGAAAGGAAGGTACAATATTACACAACATGTCCACCAGGGACCTAGAAACAATAATCCCCTCATCACTTTCTATTCCTCTGTTTCTTAACAGCCCCTCCCACTTTCACTTGCCACTTCTCTATGCATGACTATCTGGTCAGAAGTGTTATTTTGTTATGAGGCAAAAATATTATTTACCAGGTCGTTTTGTGCATATGCTATTTTGATAAGCTGTCTGTTGCATTGTGTGTGTGTGTGTGTGTGTGTGTGTGTGTGTGCACGGCACATGGCAGACATGATGTCTAGGGACTGTGGGTGACAGTGACCTGCTGCCTCTTATACAGGCCTCTAAAGCTTCATCCCTAGAGGGTTTTAGGTAACAGAATAGGAGAGCAGAGATACAACACACACACATGCACGCACAGAAATATGAGTATCCTCTTCTATGACCATTCCAAACAAACAAAAAAAAAATTTAAGGCTTATATCTTTAGCATGAAAAAACATACAAGGGAAAAATCAGAGATCGTGTTGTGAGCACGTGAAACTGAGAAGAAACAGTGGAGATGGGAAGTATTTGAAATCCAGTCTCAGCCTGACTAACATTTATTTATTATTGGCAACTCCACCCCAAAGCAGCTTGAAGATATTAGGTTGTGAGCGCATGGGAAAGTAAGAGAGTCATGAATCATGCCATGCAGAAATCTCACAGATCAATCACATCTTTAAGACGTTGTGAGTCCCTATGTGTCTCACAACGTCTTCAAATATGACCAATAACATCTGGCACTGAACTCCCACTCTACATACCCGTCCTCCTGCCAGAAAGAGTTGGTAGTCCATAAAGAGTCCCTAAAAAAATGCATTTTGAACTCTAATTAAGTAAAATTTGCTTTGGTTAATGAGATCACTCAATGCAGCCCTTTTTTATTATGAATGTATTATGAACATTTGTTCACCTGACAAACACATTGCTGGATTTTGTCTTTTTGTGGGATTTTTTTTTGGACAATAACAATAAATATAATTGTCCTAGGGTGTTTTTTTGTTTTTTTTTGGTACATAGTTTGTCCAAGTAAAATATTCACGTCATGCTCATGATGCTGGTGAACAGATGAACCAGATGGTTGGTTAGTGACGAATGATCTTCAAAGAAGAGACAGAGTTTGTTCTCCTCACCTCAACTCGGTCAGATTAGAAATGGCCACCCGCCCTTTTGTGTCCGTCTCTGCATCAGCATGTCTGCACAACCCCCTACACACTCCCACAACACACGCCTATACACAAACACACTCGCACACATAAATACACAAACACAAAGATGCCCCTCCCCACTCTAAACACAAACACAGCTTGACCACGGTATCACAACAAGACGGCTGTCCTGGGAATTAGGACTGCTCTTTTTTCTCCTGGACAGCCTCTCCGCCCCCCCTCTAAAGGAGTTATGACATGGCCCTCTGCCCTGTGACATACAACACATTAGCAGGCTGTCACACAAAGAACACCGTGTCCAGGCTAATGTCAGGTTTACGTTTCACAAGGAACGTTTCACACATTTTCACTGTTAAAACTACGGGGGAATATGAGACACATTTTTTAAAGTCAAGTATGACCAAATCAAAGGCAGAGACGAAATTTGAAACTTGTGCTTTGTTGTCATGTTAAGCCTGCTGACATTTTTTGGGAGTTTTTCAAAATATTTCACACATAATACATATTTTAAGTTAGCCTCAATACTCATAGGAAAGTAAAAAAAAAAAGGCTAAAATACAGAGCTGTCATACAACTCTTGAACACCCTTCAAGAATTATTTGCTACTTGGAGATTTTTGTGAAAATTCTTGAGTGCTGACAGGAGAGAAGCATTGCAACCTCTATTAAATTCAATTCTATCTAATCACTGTTGACAGAACCACATGCCATGGCGTCAGGAAACGATTCCACCCTGTCCTTCAGGTTTCACTGGTAGATAGAGAGCTCATTATTAGCCTGTGGCTGTATCACTCGAGCCTGAGGCAAACAGACAAGGCTGTGCATGATTCACATTAATGTCAGGGAGTGGTGTCTCACTGAGGGAGAGATAACCTAACACGCTGACAAAGTGTCGCTGAATACACTGCCAGCTATGCGATTCTTCTAAAAAACACACACACACACACACACACAGCTGAATGGACACCTTAACATACAGTCAGATCTACCTCTCAGAAGAGAGCGTTTCAGCAGCCAAAATCATCTATGGGATTCTTTGTTTTGCTCCATGAGGACTTTTTTTTTTCCTCCTCTTTTCTCCATCCTTCTCTTACTCTCATGCAATTTCCTGCAGCCCTTCTTTCCCTCTCTTTCTCACTCCTCCACCTCTCATTTCTAACCCACTCTCGAGGTGTCAGGTTTCTCCAGCTGGTTCACATTAGAGCCCCCATCTCATGCACCACCCTCCCTCTTCTGCACCCCTTCTCTCCTTTCTTCCCTCCCTTCTCCTTCTCCTCCTCCTCCTCCTCCTCTACCTCATGCTGACCTCTGCCTGTACTGGCTGGCCGTGGGGCTTCAATAAGCAGAGTGGAGTGGGTTGATTCTCACTCACTCATGTAATGTCTCCCACCTCCTTCATTGTGAATTTTTTCTGTCCTTAGCTCCTCCACTTTCTCATTCTCTCACCATCCTCTAACCCTAATTCCCTCTTTCTTTTGCATTAGATTTCTCCTCCTACCTTTGCACCTTCCTCTCCTAAACTACAGCCCACCACCAACACCTCCTCCAACTATTATTCTAGTCTCGGCGACGCTTAATAACTCCATCATGCTCTCACCCTGCGGCCATCACAGAGACACAGTGTGAGAGAGAAAGAGGGAGAGCAAGCCAGCTCACATTTCAATCCCTGGATCATTCCCTTGCTTGGCTGGAGCATAGGTGGCCTATTCACTGTACTGTAGTCTCTGTGCGCATGCCTACACGTCAGAAGTTAACTGCAGAATATGTTACTGGTTATGCTTCTTATTTTGCGGGGGAGGTAAAACCGGAACTAGGGACTTGTCTGCTCGTTGCAGTAACTCTAATTGAAAGATGCTCGAATAGATTTATTAGGAAAACTAAGTTACACAAAAGCTAATGTGATATATAGTACCTTTAAAGAGACCTGCTGCCATTTAGACTGTGCCTGCAACTCTTTTCAGGCTAAGAAGTCTGTAGATACAATAGTCCTGATCACAGGACTTCAGTTTTGAAACTGCATATTATTATATGGTTGACTGCACTGTCATGTGGATATACATCACAGTATAACTAGTACATGCAAAACCACGTATAAAAAAACTGAAGTGAACTGTATTTGTCATTTCATGAAACCAAAATATTCACTTAATTCCAATGCTATTTCACAGCCATACCAAACCCATAAGTGACAAAAAAAGGGAAGAACTTTATGATCTCATGATAAAAGGTGGAGTCCAACTCAGGAGCTCTTAAGAATTGTTTGAATGTGCTCACTGACATATTAGTGGGAAAGTTTAATCAATATGTGACCTCTCTACTTTCTACCTTAACCTTAAAAAGTCAAGACTGAAAGTTTTGGCACCACTGAACTTAGTATTTTGAATTTCTACAACTACAATGGTACACAAAAAATGTGATCTTCAGTAGACTTAAAGAAGCACTGATGCTGTAATTCAAAATTTATATTATATTAAATTATAGCTGAGCTGGTCCCCAGAGGGTCATGAATAAAAGTAGAGCAAAATTATCTCTCCACAGTGTAAATAGGTTTGCTAATGGTAGCCTGACAGCAGTTTACCCCACACACCAGCGAGCGCCACAGAGGAAAGGATGCCTGTTCTGCATAGGAAAATTAAAACGCATCCAAACTTAGATGCAAGGGTTCAATTATGGTTTCTTTTTTGAGGGATGGAAACTGTGAATCTATTGATTAAATAATCATTTTCGGTAAAGTAGTTCTGGGTTATTTGTTTTTGCCACTTCCCTCACTTCTTAGCACAGATTTTTCTTTTCATTTCCAGGCAGAAGAGCAGAGGCAGCAAAGACGACATCATAGAGGCAGCAGGCGGAGGGAGGTGTGACAGTGATGTCAAAGTCAGAGAGAAAGACGTAAAAGAGATAAAAAAAGAGGAAGGTGAATTGAATTCAATAAAGTGGAAGTAAAAGCCAGAAGTGTAATATGGGAGCAAGACATAGAGAGAGAAAAGGAAGTGAGGCGGTCAGACTAAAAAGCATCAGTGGAGACAGAGTAAAGGAGTGTAGAGCAGGGTGGAGTCCAAACTAGGGACATGTGGTAAAATCTCAGACTGCATTTAAAAACATGTTCAAAAAGACTCATCTGAGTGGCTGTGGTACACAGTACAGGACCTATTTTCTCTCTGAGCGCTCCATTTGCCCTTGTTTTTACGTTGTTCTGTCATTATCCTATTTCTGTGGTTGCGTCAAGTGGAATCTCCAACAATGGGTCTGTCGGCCTAAAAAAAGGTCCCATATCTAAGTCTACGCTAGGCATAGCCCACCATTAAGTAATTTGGAAATTTACAACACAAAAATACTGATTATAACCCCTCTTATTCCAGGTCACTTAATAACTGATTTACTAATGTTTACCACAGTCACAGTCATGGAGCCCACCCACAGAGATTTGCACCCACCTCCTTGCATTTGCCTCATTAACTCTTTTATAAAAAGTCTCCTTGGAACTTCCCACTGGCATGTGATCAAGAAGGTAATTAAAGAACAAGGTATGTTTGTGTCTCTGTGTTGTATTTCATTGATATTTTTTGATTGAACAACAACTATAAGTATAAAATCATTCAAGTCGGGTAAAGATTTGCACTCACAATGGTCAGAGAAAGGAGAATATGTGAACTTAAGACAAGTCAGTGATGTTTGACCCACCTCCACCATCATAACTGTTTGACAGGGAGCCACTTGTCACTTTACTGTATGTGGCTCTATGGTCTAGTTGCTTCATTCCCCACTGTTTTGTAAAGCTTCCTCTTTCTGAAAGCGGTTTGAATCTCAAAATCTCCAAGCAGCCATGTGCACATCTGCATGTCTGTTTATTTTACCCTTTGTTTGTTTGTTTGTTTGTTTTTTGCTACTGTGTCTGTTATCATGGTGATCTCAGTGACCCCTGAAACCAGGCCACGTAAACCAAGCCCAGCCCAATGAGTTGCCACAGCCTTATCACATGCCAAAATTTAGACTTTGATAGTAACACCAAGCTTGGTGACACATTGCTCAGCAATGACACGGTACTTGAAAGTGAGAAGACACTGCTTTTATATTTGATATCTAATCTTTCTCATCTTTTGAATCCTTTTGAGTATCTAAAAAAGGGTTTTGGTAATGACAGGCTGACTTGTGACTGGTTACTTGGTAGGTTCACTTGGACTCTGTAATTAAATCAAAGGGACATGATGAGACACATGATCGCACAATATGTTGTTTTTTACCGCCTGTTCTATCTGACACTGTTAAACCACTGCAGTTCACACCTGAGAGTCCGAACCAAGGTGATAATCTACGCTAGCGATACTACATTTCTAATTATTTAGCAGCTCATCAGCATCCTACCAACATCATACAATAAAAACAACTTAAAATTAAGCATGTGATTAATTTAAATATTTAGTTAATTTGATAAATAATCACAATTGCAGCTCAGGTTGCCTCTGATGTAAAGTCTGCTTGTCTCATCCTTTGAGTCCTTAGACACACACTCAAGAGAAACTTTAAACTACATCTCCATCTTTCAAATAGCGATGATATATAGCATTGAACTTCAAGACCTCAGAAACACCATGTGAACTTGCCCAAAGCTCAAGGTGCCCCTTACGCTCCAAGAGACACACAAGCAAACAGAGCACACAAGCAAACATACACACAAAGAAACTCTTATCATTGTGGTTCCAGTCTCAACCACATCTACATTGCTGTTAGCAGGGCTGTGGAAAGGAGATAAGTCTTTGGAGAGTACGAGTGGGAAATCACTGCTCTGGGTTCTAATCTCCTCTTCTTGAGTATGTTGACTTAACTCTGGATCATATGCCTAACCCAGTTAAAACCTATGTTTAGTGAGTGTATCCATGTGTATGTATGTGTGTGTGTGTGTACGTCTGCCTGTTGTGGAGGTGTGGTGCTGCGACCGGTCTGAACCATTGTACAATTATTCACAGTCTACTCTGGTATCCTCTTTTTTTAAACCCGAAGTGACAGAACATAGAGTGGATATGGACGTAAAATCTCACTGGAGTCTTTTTGTGAGTTAACAAGGCCACACAGAGTGGATAAGACAAAGCAAAAGATCTTCAGCAGAGCCCCACAAACACAAATATGAACGGCAGATAGAGCGGGTTTGATTATAATAAAGGCAAAAAGCTGAAGATCTCAACAATAATGGGGTTGTGGGAGAGGGATTAAGAGGCCTGGTAAGTTGTGTCCAGAGGCATCTGAAACCCTGAAGCTGAGGGAGGGACCGAGGTATGGATGGATGAGTGACAGTTTGATGAAGGAGGCGTAGCAAGAGGGAAATTACACTCCTCTCTCTCTGCTCTGCTTCTCCCTTATCCCCCCCCACCCCCTTCACTGCTCTCTCATCATTAGCAAGGAGTTGTGCTCCGAGGTATTCCTCCTCAAATTACCTGAAAAGAGACATCCTCTTTACTTTTGGCCTTTTCTCTTTTTCTGTCTGCCCTGTAGGCAAATTCTATATGTCAGATCAAACAGACAGCAGGTCTGCACAACACAGTAACCCTCTATCCTGATTCTTAAGATTTTTTTTTTGAAAACTATAAAAGGCCTGACAGTGACTGCAAGAGGAAAATAGAGTGAGAAAAAAGAGGCATTGTTAAGGAGGGAGAGTTAATCAGTTTTCACCGTAGCCCAAAAGAAGACCAAAGAGATTTTTTTAAGGAGAAAACAAGGCTTTGGCAATGTGCTTGGTCTCATTTTAGCTAACATTGTTCATGTATAAACTGAGTGAGTCCTACTCCAATCATATGTGGAGCACAAACAAGACCAAATTTTCTGTACTCTTATTACATTTCTTTGCTCTTATTAAATTTAATATCAAAAAGTTTTCATTTAATCCTTTTGGCGATGAAGTAAATTATAAACAACAACCAAGCAAACTTATGACATGTACAAATCCATACACAGACACGGTCGAAACACACACCTGTTTTCACACCCAAGGCTGATGGCTTGCAGTGTCACCGGTTAGACGACTTTGTGTCTGCACCCTGCCCTGCTAGTCAGCTGGTCGACTCTCCCATGAACCTTAATTTCCTCTCACAACATTCTCCGTGTGCTATGCTTCCCCATGCAAGCGCGACTTTCAAAGACCTTTTTTTAAAATATGATTTTTCTACACACACAGCACATGCCAATTAATAGTTTTATTCTTTTCTTCTGTGTCTCCTAAAACAAAAGTCTCTAAAAGGAATTAGAAGATTTAAAAAAAGACACATACATAAGACTAGGGAAGAACTACGATTTCCAGAGTTTCCATGAAGTGTGGGAATTCAGCGGCACATGCACCACAGGCAAGCTGATGACAGACAACATGCACAGAAACTCATTCTGCTGCCAATTAAAAATAGGTCCAAATCTCAACTGTGGATCTGTTTTATTACAGATATAAAACACAACCAATACTTTTCCCACCTGCAAAATGTATAAACATTATTTTCCTTTTATTACCTATTAAGTAATTTAATTTAGTGATCACAAGCTCTTGCTTCCCACTCTCAGCAACAAAAAAAGGCTCATTGTAAATTACAGATATTTTCAAATGTCTTGGAAATCAAACGAGCAGTGGTTTCCAGTAAAAATCTAATGATATAAGTTTCTTATAGTAAGTGTAAATTTAATAATGCAGTTACTCCATGTATGACCTTAGCTGTGATTCACGTGATATAACTTAGTCTGCGCAAGCTGGACTAAATGCATTTTTTACACAATAAACCTTTTGACCAGTAGCGCAGTCCAGATGGGACCAGACAAGCCAGACAGGGGCAAGTGTATCTATTTGTGTGCATGGGAGTTTGCGTGAGCAGTCGTTAATGTCTGTTTGTGGAAAGCAATTATAATAAAAAAAGAGGACACAACTCATTAATCAATCTAACAGCAGGCCTACGCTCTGTCAGCTGACTCCTCTAAACTGAGAGACTCCTCTCTGTGTGTCTTCAGGGCATAAGGCCTTTCTTTTATCATCAACATCATCATTTAATTCCCAGAAAAAACTCACTTGATAGTCATCAATGGAGACAGCTTGGCTAAGCAAAAGAGAGAGACTAAATACAAGAGTTTTATAGTCCCAATCTTTAAAAAATGATAATTAAAACTTCCCTTGTACAAAAAATATGCACAATATTTTTTTGTTCCAATTTAAAATTTCAGTTGCAATTAAATGGTAGTGAAGGTGATAAAAATGACATAAAAACTAAACCTTTGAGAATGTGGTCAAGCCTGAAACTACTGTTTTAGAGACCTATTCCAGTAAGAATCAGTGTAAAGACCTGTTTTACTGGCGTACGCTTGTCTGCTCATACAAGGAAAACAGCCCTAAAGTTTGGTGTGATTTTTTAGTTATTTTGAACAGTAAATTAATCAAAACTGTGTTTCCTCCACTTGAAAAACATTTTCAAAATGAAAAAACTGCCAGTATCGTTGGCTGTTTTGACAAGGTTGTCCTGGCCGATCTTTTATGACAACTCTGCTACTGGTATAACCTGGACAGCTACCACTCGGGTCACACTACCTCCTTATACAGCTGACACACTTAACTAACCAAATGCAGCAACATCAATCCCATCCATCCTACGGTGACTTTGCTGGTTGCCTGTGTGGTTAAGAACTGAGTTTCTGATCCTCTGTCTATAGTGATAAACTGTTGAAAAAATATAGCTTATACGTTCCACACACCAAAACTGACAATGAACTCTTTTGCACCTGCAGAATTACGTCTCTCTGACCTTCGATCAGACAGAGGGAATGTCAAACCTCGATTAAAGAGTGTTTCTTTCTCTGTCCCTATTTGCAGAAGTAGCAGAGTGTTGAAATTCCTAAAGCTCTGGGAACAGATACATTGTGTGATTCACATCACATTCATGAAATATGATCAGGTTCATGAACCAGCTATGGTGTGTTTTCTTTGAGAATTTGGCTTGGGAGTGGAAAGGCAATTATAAAGATAGCTCAGTCTTAATTACAAAGTAGGCTAAGATGCCAGAAAGTGGAAGGAACAGATAAAATCAGGCCACCGCTGTCCTTAACACTGCGGCATTTTTCTCAATGGTCTGATTGCACCACCGTTATGAGAAGAGACAGCTTGCAGGTTATTTAAAGTTTCCGCAACAACAACATGGCTTATGCCCGGAAACAGAACATTTAAGGCGAGAGTGATTAGCCTACTTGTCATTTTAATTCAATCAACCAACTTTCAGACTGTTTTTTTTCTCATCAGTTACACTGAATAGGTTACTTTCTCAACTAATAAAAACGTCTTGTCATTTGTCTTGACATCCCCTAACAATAACAAATCATTGGTAAAATATGTTGGCAACACATACAGCTATCAATTCTATAGCAACAAGAGAGCGAGTAACCAAATCCCCAAAACGTCCTAAAAAACATTTTGGAGATGGAAATGTGTGTATTGGTATTGTTCCCAGTACTGGTGTACTTTGTCAGACAGAGCAGTCTTTTATTCCCTCTTCCGTGCCTAAGCGAAACCTCATGGTCCCGTGGATAGGCTGGGGTTGATCTAAAACCCTATTTCTGTAATGGCTTTTACATCCAACAATTCCCTCATGAGGTATATCTAAGTGCTGTGTTCTCATGTATTTAGTAGTATTGTGTTGATGAAATCAGTTAAACTGAAAAGCCTCTGTGTTTGGTCTCAGACCCAGCAAGTCACTCTTACCTGCAGTATTCAGTGCCGTTGTTAAAGGTCACACACGTAGCATTGTTAACACAAGGTGCCTTATCATCCACACACTGCAGAGCTGCAAGAGAAGAGAGACGAGTTAGAGAGTGGACAATCAGAGAGGCATATCATCTACTCAATGAAAGTACTGCATTCATTTAAAAAAAACACATTAATTTAAATAAAAAAACAACAACCAAAAAACCACATTTGAAAAATGCTTGTTTGCACAAACTCCCCCAAAGTTAGATTTATCACACAAACACACAAGTTAGTAAGGGTGGAAAGATATCTTCACACACATCACATCCCTCTGAGGGGAGCTCTCCACATAGTCTGCAAGTTCCTCCTCCTTATAAAGATAATGCAGAAGGCTCAACACCTATCCGGCCTATGAACAGCCAGCTTGAAATCAGCCAGTGATCACAGGGCAGCCGGATGGGCTGAAATGAGCCTTGACAAAGACAACAAAGCCCAACTATCTCACTGCCATGAAACACTCGTAGCCAGACACATCAGCTATTGTGTGACTTTCAAGCTGCCAGAGACACATGGTTTAAGTGCTCTTCATACACGCCATACTGGCAAAATATGCCAAACAACAGTGTGGTGTTCTCAGTCTCTAATATAAATGTAATATAGAAACAAAAAATAAAGGACTCCATTGTTAGGTGAGCACTATGATCAATAAAAGCTTCCCTCCAGATATGTTTTTAGTAAATATAAAAATACTCTGTAATGATTAACGTTTTGTTTGCCATGGTTTTCCTACATATAAAAGTTTTATAAAACTCTGTCGTAAAGCAGAGATGGGAGCTGATAAGATTTTATTGATACCAGTGCAATTATTAATTTAACTTATCGATCCCTTTCTTCAAGGATATCCTAAAATATGCCTGATCAATTTTCTGTGTGGAAAAGAAAGTTGATCTTCAAACGTCTTTGGCTTCAATGTGAATGTTTTACAGTTATATTATCCCTGAGTCTGAACAGAGTGTAGTAACAGAGTTGAAAAATGGTTGCTTGTAGCCTGAGAGCTGGCTCTAGCAACAGTCTGTCTGTTATTTTCTAAAACAAATAACTCTTTTGAACAGCCTTCATTTTTATTTAGGTTTAAGAAGAGAAAATCTGTTGCCTGTGTGGCACTAATGTTAGGATAAAGGATATGTAAAATGGGATTTTTAGCCTTAGCAATGGATGTGTAGATCAGTCAGAAGCAGTGGCACCTGTGCTTCAGTGTAAATACTTGTAATTCCTGAAAGATAAGCACATTTTGCATACAAAGATGTTCAGCATACTGCTCATGTTACCAACCTTACTTAAGAATATTATTGCAACTACACCACAGCTAGCATTGTTGACATTTTTTTGTGAAATGAAGCCATGCTTTAAACAATTTCTTTTGTCTCTGCCTCTCTGCAACTTTTTATTGTTGCAAGTGTTGATCAGTGTAGACATTAGATAGACAGTTTATATTTATATTTTTGCAATGCACAACTCTCAGAAAAAACATGCCAGAATCAATTTAAGGAACTGAAGTCCATCATTGAGCTTTAAGCACATCTCCTTCCAGCTTCTTCTTCACTGACAAATTCTGGCTCTTTGAGCTATACGCCTTTTGCACTGACCACCACATTTGTTTGCATTAGGCTGATCAGTAAAATAGCAGTTAACATCAAGATGTCTAGTTTCAGCCCGACTTGTCTGGGCCTCATCAAACATGCACTCTGATGATGAGGCTGTTGTGCAAAAAAAAATCAGCAACTAGCAGAGTGTGTTGTTTGCTAGCTTGTTAGCCTATAACTGGCGGTGGCTGACACAGTGTTTGTGATTGTGCTAATTCAAACACTAACTCTCTGTAATTACAAGTCTCCCCTATGAGTACAGAGGCCTCAGGTTTCTTTGTCTTTGATTGTCTTTTGCACTTGAGACATACTAAATCTAGCTTAGTGGGGTATATCTAGATACCATAAATGCACAGACATCTACCTCTCTAGTGATAAACTTTGCACTGATACAAGCCAGCTAAGTCATGGTTCGGTATTTTAGGACACATAAACATATAAAAGACCTTCTTGTGTGGGGAGGGTCTTCAAGCAAAGAGTGTTTAAAATCAGTAGCAGTGGCTGTACAAATGTTGCTCTGTTAATATCTGATTTCATTTATAAGCTCATGTGTTAAGTGCTTATGTTATGCTCCCCCCCCTGCAAAACAGGGCTCTTTTCACGAAACTGAGGGAAAGTCAGCTGATTTAGAAGAAACACCAACAATGTCTTCACAAAACAGTGTCTGCATTACAGGAAGTGCACTCAGAGATGGTGTTACTTCCTGGAGTTAGATAAATAACGATGTCACTTTAAGTCACAGAGTTTTTGCAAAGAACAGTTTTATGAACTCCACTTAATATGATTTTTCTGTGTTAAATGTTGGACACCCATAGCTCAGTGTTCAATCTCTGAGCTGGTCTAGTCAGAAAGTAGGGGCAGACTAATGTCCTAAGGCCAGGCTGACAGACATAGTCCATTAGATATGGGGATACTGTACATAAACCCCTGTGAAATCCATAATCCCAACAAGCACGCACAAGAGCATGCCTCAATGTGCACAATTGCACAGACATCCACTGAAATAAAGAAGGAGTTGCTGCACTACAAGAGAGCACAGAAAACCTCGTGCTATTTTGGGAATATTTCTATACTAAGAACGCATACAGAATGCATAAAGCTCCAAGCCAACACACAGAAATTGTGCACATTTAATAACACAGAAAAGAAAACGCACATGTGGTTATTATTGTGACACAGTGAAACTTTTGCTTTTGGTTTAAGCCATTCAGTTGTAACATAATTCTATGTTTAATCTGCTTTCAAATCAGCCAAAAAATGGAAGGATATCAAATATGTTTTCTGAACAGTAAATCTGGGCAACACACCAAATGTGTGGCACGGATACCAACTATCTAGCAGAGAGTAGACAATTGCAAATTCAGCAAGAAAAGATGGATGCTGAGGGGGAGGCGGAAGGGAGAGCCGAGAAGAGCAAAGTTTATTACAGAGGGAGTGAAAGAATGAAGGCAACAGTGCAGAGACAGAGAAAAGCTGTTCTCTTTTGCCGACTGGTTTGACGAGCTTCCCATGCATGCTGTCGCAATTTAAGACGCAATGATCTTACCAGATTTGGGAAAGCCTGCCTCCTATTACGCCATTTTAAAACACACACACACACACACAAACCAATTTCCCCATGATATAAAAGGTCAACAGTTCTCTGACTGAAGGTCTGGAAAAGGTTTCAGCCGCCCATCTCCCCAAAGAAAATACACAAAATGTTCACACACATTCAAATAATTGACTAATGCACTGCGGTCCAGATTTATATCACTGGCATTCTCTCCTCTCTACCTGGCTGTTCTCACACTTCACTATCAATGAACCACAGACAGGAAATTTCCCAGGAATGAGAGCATTGATAAGGCCCAATTGACAAAGTCAACAGTGAACTACAGGCTTATGGTGTCGGCTTAGAAGAAACATTCAGCTATCTTACCAAACTATTTCTATTAATCAGGCTCTTTCTGATCAAAAGTCCACATTTGTTTTCTTGTTTACTACCACTTGCATGTATGTGTGTTGTTTTGTGTTTGTGTGTGCACAGGTTATGGGGGGTCAAAGGTGCTAAATGTAAACAAATTCAAGAGATATATAGCATTTGCAGTTTGCAGTGTGGTGGGATTACAGCTTATACTAACCCTTAAAGTTGTAACTGATAAGATTTCATTATGCAGAGAGTAAAAATAAGAAAAAAATAAAACAAAAGAAAATGCCAGAGTCCACTTAGGTGAAAAGCAGAAGTGGAGCACAATGATAACCTGGTAATATTGCAACACACTTTCTTGTTTCCAGTGTATTAAGCAAATCTAGAGAAGGCAAGACATCATTGTTTGTGACACAACCGGCTTGCATTTCAGGCCATGGCCGACAACGTAATTGAGAATGACACCATTCTGTCGAAGTTTTAAGTCGACTGTCTCATCTAAATGAATCTGAATGTTTCCTCAGAGCTACTTGCAGCGCTAAAAACCATTGCAGCGCTAAAAACCATGAAACCCCTTCAAGTTGCATGCATCTCTTTTAAATATTAAATATAATATCCAGCTCACTTTTTAAATGTCTGATGATGCTTTGAAATTTGGTACACACATCTCGCCCAAAGAGGAAACTTTGTTCTCTTTTTCTTTCAGGGTCATCATCAGGTTCAAATTTCCATTTGCGCAATAATAAGAGATACTTGCTTCAACCAATGACATTGCTACCAGCCTTGGTTGCACTGTAAGTTTAATGCTGATTAGCAAATGTCAGTATGGTAACGTGATAAACTAAGATTGGCGACATCATATTAGCTAATTTTTTCCATGGTAGCATTTTCCTTGCAATCACATTAGTATGCTGACCCAAACACTGCTGCTTCTCAGAAAAGGGCTCACAGAGCTGTTAGCATGGCTGAGTTTTAGGCTAGTCTTTAAAACAACTCTTGTGCATAGTCACCAGCTAAAATTATCTTTTTTTCATTTAACTTTTCACTTTCTATTGCTAAAAGCATTTACTGAAATGTACCCAAAGCAAGTGAATCTTGTTTATTGAAAACTATGATAAACAGCAGCAATCACATCTATATTTGGATACAGAATGACATAAATTTCAGCTTAAACTAAGTTAACTAATCACCTGGTTTTAAATCTGGGTAATTTTTTTTTTTTTTTGGTGAAAAAATCCAGAACTAAAAATACAGAACTATATAAAAAAAAAGTCTAAATAAAGAGCAGGCACAAATCACATCCCTTAATGCTAGACAGAAAAAAAAAAAATTAAAGAGCTGGGTTGTTTTGCTCAGCTGGCATCACGCTAGTTCCTCCCTCAGCACTCGCCACTGCTTTGTCACTGACACCACAGTGGGTCCCTCGAGGGATTCAGCCATGTCATGAGAAGAAAAAAAGACCATCAAAGAGGTTGAAAGAGGGAGGGAGAGAGAGAGATAGAGGGGCTTTGAGCTAATAGCTGAAGATTGAGATGGGGAAGTAATTACGAAACTACAGACAAAGACTGCACACGAATGGGTGTCCCTGAGCTCTGGCACACATCCATACAGCAGAGGGCAGGAAGTTGTTCGCACTGAGTGAGGAAGTAACCCCATTTCCTGGAATTGCTGTACAAGCCTCTATATCCAGCAGGCCAAACAGTTGTCATGGTAACTTGCAATAAAATACCCTTAGCTCAGCATGGAAGGAGGGAGATGAGGCTCAAACTAAACACTATTACCCTGAGGGAAGCTTTACTGGCCCACACAAACAGCAGAAGAACCTAGCAGACAAACCAAGCAGGGGTTTTAAGGCTTTAGCTATGCAGGTCAGCCTTAGTTTAAAGGGTGGTGACATACTGTAAGACACAGATCAGTGTGACCAGAAACTGTAAAAAGCCTGTGATTACTGGCAATGTCTCAAACTTATCTCCTGGATTTTTATCAGGACAGATCAAGACATTTTTTAAAGGCAACAGTGTTGGCATTATTAAAGCTTTCTTGTCCTTTAGCAATATGGACCAAAAATCATATCACAGTATTTTTATGCTAATTGAGGATGTAAGTAATCTACATCAGTGTCTTTGGGTGCAAAGTTTGTCTAAATACTCAATTGTAACTAGGACTGTAATATGGACCTCACTGTAGATACTGTGACAAAATTGTGAGAATGACTATTTTGTGACATTACAAAGTGTTATTGCAATGACTAATGTGGATATAATGACTAAGTGGGTAAAAACAAATATTAGAGCAGCTAAGCCAGTCTGATAAGTTTAGAAAATTACATCACTTTACTTTAATGCAGCCTTTAAAAACAGTAAGTCAACATTTATGCTGACTTTTTTACGATAACAGCACCAACTTAAAAAGCGCCCCACTACTTGATGTTTCAACACTTATAACTCATTTATTGACCTAATCTTAACCTGTTAAAGATGCACGAGAGGACTACAGATTAGCATCAATGATCTTAAGCTGCCTGCTGTAGTTTCAGTTGTTAGAAATGAGGTTGAAAAAGATGAAAAAAAAAATCATTACTTGGAAAGCTGCAGTAATTATGTGGTAATAACTTGAAAAAAATTGTCTGAGTCTCATCTAAACTGAGCGCTGGCCTGTTGGCTTAGTGTGTGTGTGTGTGTGTGTGTGTGTGTGTGTGTGTGTGTGTGTGCGTGAGCCTTGTGTGCAAGGAGAAAGAGAAAGACAGACAGAACCAGGGACAGCAGACCAGACAAGACAAATGTGGGAATTTCCCTTGCTCATTCATATCCCATCTTATCGTCTGATTCAAAAATGTTTCAACTATTTAAAAAAAAAAACACAAGACTATTATGCAGACATGTTCTGTTAAATTCACAGTTTAAAGTTTGCTTAAACTGTAGTCAAGAGTATTTTTAGGACAACTTCAACCACTAAAACCAGTGAAAGACCACATCCCATTGATATGAAATATGTCAAAAACATACTTATCCTATGGTTTAATGCCATTTCTTAAGAAAAACCCGCAATAATCTTAATATACAGCAATGGCTCCTAAAACAGAGGCCTGAACTTACATTTCAAATCAGGAAGGATGACCACTGACAAAGTTCATCTTTCTCAAAGCAAGTTTAGTTAATCAAATTTAGGGCTGAGTATTGCTAGTCCTAATTTTGATTAACTTTTTGATTCATTTGATTCTGATTCACTACATTAATCAACTTGTTTTAATTAAATATCAATTTAGTTAGGGATATGCCAGTTGTACTACAAATTTTGCTTGGATATCAAAGACATTCTTAGAGAACTATTGCTGTAAATTTTACACGAAACCCTCTAATGGATGCTTTACTAAAAATGTAATGCTTAAATTAAAGATTTAATTAAACGGTTATGAACATTTTTGTTGGTTAAATCAAAATAGAAATTAATAGTATATTGATATCATTTTATCATCCAATTGTGAAATAATTTCTTTAATAAAATAATTTTTTAAGAAATGCTGTGGTGAAGGAATACAAAAGTAATGCTAGATTTAGGCCTAAGTGTTTCAATAAAGATAAATTTTGGAAAAAAAAAGCAACCTATGTGCCCATTTCTAGGCTTACGACGTGCACTTGAACCTTGAAGCCACCACTGGCTGCTATTCACTATGCTGTATACAGGAAGAGGATTTCAGACTTCTCTTAGTACTGTTTTCTGTTATTGAGATACATGGGTTGTACCTACTACAAATTACCTTTTATTTCATTCAAAAATAGTCTGGTTAATATCAGCACCCAAATATTTTTAAAAAATTCAAAACCAGTTGAGTTAATTCCTATCAACAGAAATACTGAAAAGAGACTTGTATGCCAAGAATTGAAACTGGTTGTTGAATTAAGGACAAAATTTATTCTGTTAGCCGTCAAAAAGTAGCTTGCGTCCCTTTCCTGCCTGATGTGCCCTGCTCGGTTCATTACTCTGTGCGCCCTGCCTGAACGTCTCCAGGATTACAGGGCTGTGTTGGCCAAGGAATGCAGGCCACAGTAATTCCCTGTTAATTTGCTAACCTGTTCAACAGTGCAGACACAACGCTCTGTAATCCCCTCGACCTTCACAGTCACAAACATCACCTCTTATAGTAACAACGCATGTGGTTCACTCAGGGCATGTACCAAGCTTCATTCACATTTTGACTAGTATCTAATAAATGCATGAGGATCAGAGTCACTAAGAGCAAACAGGTCGAGCAGGAATTGAAGCTGCACTACCCTGGAAAGCAAAATGGTAGCAGGCCCGAACTGTGACTCTTACCTTGCCTGCTGTGCCTTAATCACAGTAGGTCTATGCATTAACATCTTTCATAAGCTACCGCGACTTTTGAGGCACATAGACACATGCACTGTATGTGTTCATAGAAATACAGACACACATACATCTGGAGCACGGCCCCACAGACCTTCCTCCACTGACTCATTCAATTCTACACATTATTTACTACTCTCTCCCACTACAACCAACAAGCACAGAACCAAAACCCGTGTGGAGGCTTGGCTTTTGACTACACTACTAATCAACAGGGTGGAGAAGGCTGAGCTGAATATAACCTGAAACATGAAAACACTCAAGAAAATTTACAGTGTCTGACTGAGACTGCAGGAAGGAGCTAAAAACAACAAAAAAAAGAGAAACTTAAGGGAAAGCTTGAATTGTGTCTCATAGAAGATGAGTTAAGCCACATTAATACGAAAGACACAAGGCAGTGGGTGGAGCTGGTGGTCAGTAAATAATGCAGTTTTGTGGGCAGCTCAATAAAAATCTTTGTCTTCAGAGCACAGGGCGAAGCATGGCAGAGATAAATCACATTTCACACCAGACTCCAGCTCAGATCAGATGCATGTAAGTGATGGGCGGCACAATTGCTGGCCTTTGTCAGTTTGTATTCATAATGCGATACATCCGCACACGCAAGTGGAGAGACACATGCATGTCAGCTGTCTGCTGTTTGAGCTGGGCAAATATATGCAACCCTCCACATACCCACACCACAGGGGAAACACTATGTCGTGTGCCACAAAGATAGCACTTGCACTTTTTAAAGAATCAGACCGACATTCTGCTGCAGCACAGAATTAACCTCGTTCCTGCATCAACACCAAGGGTCTTTGACCTTTACAGGTCCTACAAATATGATTGAATGTTTTATAGGCACTCATTCTTTTCTGGAAGAAGTCACATACAATTATCTTTAGCAATGTTTTCCTCTCAATTAGCAAAACAAACCACAGGAACTTGTTGACAAATTCCAATATACCCTCTGGTATGTTGTTACAGGTAGTTTAGGAATGTGTTACAAATCACATTCAGCAGTCACAGCTTAGTAGCACTAAGCAACAAGAAAATACAGACAATATAATCTATTTTAGAAAATAGCAATTTGGCTGATCAATGTCGTACAGGGAGTGGGTTGCGTCCAACTTTCACCGTCTCAGGAATAACATGCCTTAGCTGTGCTGCTGTGTGCAAAGTTGTGATTATAAGGAAATCTTCATTAGCAGATTGCAGCTCTTTTATGATCCACTTTCATGTGCCACCTTGAAGCTGTATGAGTTCAGTTAAGATACTGCTAATGCTGTCTCAGATTAGAAACTCTCAACTGGAAAACATCTGGCAGGCTCTTCTTGCAAAAAAAGCCATAAGAAGTGTGATTATCAAAGGCCATCTCCTCACACTATGCGATAAAATTGGTCTACATAACAAGATGCAGACATTTTCAAAAGATTTGGATGCAGATTATTTCCAAATACTGCAAACAAGAAACAGCAAAAGAAAGACCCATACTTAGCTGATTAAATAGAAAGCTGCATGCTAAAGGTGCTTTTTGCAGAATAACCTCAAACCTTCTGATCTATCAAGGCAATCAACACCTTTACAGTGCCATCCTGTCATATGGAAAATCCCTTGTGCCCTGCACACATACATATATATGTGACAGTTGTCACAGTTGTTCTTGGTGTAGTACATAACCACGCCGCTTTCCACCTATTTGGAAGTCCAGAATTAGCGGGAGGTGGAAATTGAGAGAGGAGGGGAAAGAAATTCATGGTGCACAAAGTGTGTGTGAGAGTCAGAAAGTGGCAGAACGGAGAGGGAGGGAGGAATGTCAAACACCAACAACATTCCACTGCCTCTCCTTGCACTGCCTGCAGCATTTTGACATTGTCTGCTCTTCTTTTGTGTAACTTCTCTGTTTAGAAGTCATCTATAGTATGAAAAACACAAGAAATAATAGCAAAGCATGCATGTATCATGCTTAAAGTAAGATTAAAAAAGCATGTGAGATTAGATCAGCTTCACTGACATGGGTAAGGAGGCGAAAGGCTAAGTCCTATTTCTGAGAGCAGTTACAGAGACAAAAATATAAAGCATAAGTTATATCATTACAGAAACGGAAATGGTGGATAATGCAAAGAAAAAAAGTCATGAAAAAGGTCAAATGAGTTAGGCACACCACATATGGTGTTTTGAATATTACATTCACAAATGAATAAAGTCCTGATCCTTAAAATAAACATCAATGGATGAGATGAGCCTCATGGTAAACCAACCAGGCCTCCATTTTCAGATAGGTGAAGATCAAACACTTTTATCTTATCTTTAACTCACGTATTTAACATTGATTTATGCACTTTTGTATGTGCAGAAAAACATTTTACCAAAATTTCAGACTCAAATGCACATAAATAAGACTGTTAGTTAATGAGAAACGAACCAGTGGACACTTTCAAACTTTTTTTTTTAAACAAATGCTTTTCAATCTAATAGCAGATTTAGAATTATCTGAAGCATATGCACTTTGTAAACAACATTAGTTTAGAAAACATGAACAAATGGGCATAAAGTAAGCAAAATTAATATTATTTGTGACACTGTTCACTGTGAAGTACCTTGACCTAATTAGGCCCCGAGCAGACATCACGCTGTCTGTGTTTGTTTGTGTTACCATGGAATATATGCTAAAATTGCGTGTTAGTCTACTTGACCCCCCCCCCATCAGTCAACTCTACTCTACTTTTAAAGTCCCTTTTTGGTTGATTGAGTAACAATGCTTAAAGGTGCTTTCGATTTTTCGGCCATTTGTATGTAAGACAACCTTTCTTTCCTCAGAATAATATGTAATTGTACCTGACCTGACCAAAGACCTAAAGGCCTATTTTAGGACCCGTAATTACACTACAATTAGCGGAGACTAATTACTGTTTAATTCAAGTCAGGTGCGCTAGAGTCAACAAGTAATGCCTATATGTTAGCAAATCTATGGTAAATGTAGAATACAGACACCTAATTTGAGAGATTAAAATTACTTTCACCTACATCTCACCTGTTCGAATAATATAAAAATAATAATAATAATAATTTTCTTCTTTTTATTTCACATTTTACAGCATTTACAGAGTGAGGCCCAAACTTCTGAACTGCAAAGGGATCAAAAACGTCAAGCTACATATAATATAATGGTAATGTTAGCTCTTGTAAATTGATAAAAATAAGTTAAGATCTATTTAACCATACTGACATTTGTGGATGTTTACCCTAAAATCCACATTTATAGTCTTCTTTATCACTGTCAGCTCTCTTGAATCGGCCTGACATTGTTATTTTGAATATTTTCTCTTGCTCTCGCCCATCAACATCTGGGCAGCGGTGCGACTCAGACCAGATGCAGGCCGTATTATCGGTAATAATCAGCCACATAAAATCGATAAACCAGATGATCTGAATCAGAAAGAGTGGCGTTAGCTTCGGTATTAGTGGCAAATCGATCACACTTGACTTTTAAAAACTCTGTGAAAACGATCAAAGAGTCTTTAGAGAGTTTAGTAACTGTAACACAGACTGTAAAAACACCGCAGAATGGCGTGAGTAAAAAGGAGCATAAAAATGAAACTCCGACCCACAATAACGATGTTAACGTTGACGGTACAGCAACATCAAAGTTACGCTAGCTAGCCTATGTTTTGAGTAAAGGGCCATTACGTTATTTCCTATTCAAAACGCAGCAGCAACGAAATCATCACCACGAAATTATCACTTAAAAGCCTTCCTAAAAGTCAGTTTTCCATCTTAAGTTACTCGTAACAACAAGATTTACTGTTTCAGGTGACTTTTTTTTTATTAAAGCAACTCACCTAGCTAGTCAGACACAAGTGTCCGAGCCGTGTGAGTCACGCAGAGATGCTAAGTCTGCCCCGCGTCCCGCTGATGCGGAGGTACGAGCGTGATCATGACAAGTTATGAAATATTAACACACAAAAAAATGATAAATTCAGCTTTATCACAACAAACAAAACTTACCCAGAGAGAGTTGAATGAAGCAGAAGACAAAGATTAGTGATTTGCCCGAGGAGAAACCGGGTATCTGCTCCATATTTTTTGTAAAATCCACATAAGGTCGCCAGCCCAAAGTTGAGTTGTCTCCCGGGACGGTTACTTCTCAAAAAAAAGAGAAAAAAATAGAAAACTCTTATTGAAAAGAGGTCACAAACACTTAAGTTTAGTTAAAGTTACGTCCGAAGTCAAATTACAACATCTCAGCGTGTTTTTTTCGTACGTCTTAACGACTCCGTTGCGTTAGAAACGTTTAAATATCACATAAATTTTCTAACTTCCACGAGTCGCACACGGCGCTGCAGAAAAAAAAGTCCTCCACCTCTCTGCGCTCAGCCGCCACTGCAGCAGCGCGAGCGCACTGCAAACCACGTATCCTTCCGCCCGCACCGGGGATCTAACCTCAAACTGAAGGGGAAGAAAAATGTTAAAAACTTCTTACAAAGTTCATATGTTTGTTATTTTTTTTGCTTTATGGAATTTGCATCACTTAATATCTTATTGTTGTTAATATTTTTTTTTAAACATCGAACATAAATGCACTAGAAAGTTAAAGCTTTCCTTCCCCCTGTGTCGCCGCCGCGGAGGAATTTTTTTTTCTCATTTTTCTACTTCTCGGAGTCTGGTATGACTCAAAATTAACCCGTTCAGTGATGTATTTTCTTTTATCCTCCCATGAACTGCACGTTTTTTCCCGATATGTCTTTTTAACACCTACTCCTTTCCTTTTTCTCAAAAGCCAGACTGTGTGCCAGGGCTCAGATCTACATCGTAACAACTTAAGACGTCAGGCAGCTTCACCTAAAAGTTTTAGAGTTTTCACTTTATAATTTGTGAGGTAGACAAAAAAAAGGTGTGTAAACAATGACCGGTTATCCTCAGAGGTAGCGATCTAATGCTCAGATTACCATAACTTTGCATATCTGTCTTTATTGATGGCACGCACGATGTGTGTGATGAAGAAAAGCTTAAACACGGACAGGTGAGTACTAAGAGCCAGGTGAGTAAAATACGTTTTTTTTTGTCTGTTTACCTGTTAAGATTCAGGTTAGTCACAGCTTTTCCACGTGCAATAATTCTAGTCCACATTTTTGGTTGTTGTAGGTTTATTTTGATGTAGAAATCTTAAAAAAAAGTTATATTCAAACTTAAAACCAAGTATTTAAAATGTAATGGGGGAGTGCTTGAAAATTATAGTGATCTTATTCTTTTTCAAAAGACAAACATTATTAGTCATAACCATTAGTATTTGAAATTAAATTGATTTTTGTAAAGCAAGACAAAAAAAGTAACTTATGGCTGTTGTTGTTTTGCTTACTGATGTTGTCACCTTGTGATCAGGAAAATAATGTCAGACATTTTTCACTGTTTTTTAATTTTTTCCCTCCTTTATAAAGATAAAATAATCATCTAATTAATCAATAAAACACCAGTTGCACCAGTTATCATGTGAGATTGTTAGCATCTTACATAATAAAACAGTTTTCTTGCTGTGTATTATTATACAAT
Source organism: Acanthurus lineatus (assembly GCA_029814665.1). NCBI lineage: Eukaryota > Metazoa > Chordata > Actinopteri > Acanthuriformes > Acanthuridae > Acanthurus > Acanthurus lineatus. The sequence goes on along the minus strand of JAPZDV010000021.1, from coordinate 19,109,295 downwards.
AAGCTGTCCTTTTTTAATCACATCACTGTTTTGTTTTTTTTTCTGGAAAACAAAGTCAGCTAAGAGAAAAAACCAACACTGCCCTTCAAACTCTTCAATCACTGTAGTTTTATAATCTGCCAGTGACCACACTAATCCCAATCTAATTATCCCTTATCAGCCTGAATGATCCAGGTGTAAATCACTGGCTCATCACAATAACAAGACTGCGTCTCATCCCAGTGATTTGTTTGTCTTTACACCCCATTAGAGAAACACTGCCGAGCCTCCTGCTGCTGCGACCGACCCTCTGTCCTCTATTCAACCCTGCTGAAAGGCCTGGAAACAGGGGGAGCAAATTGATCTCCTCAGGGGTCCGTGCTGACAATGCTTTTGTTGCTGTGGCCAATGTCAAGCTCTTGCTCTACATGCGTGGTTGGGTGTCAGGTGCTGGCACTACAACAGACGCCGTCCAGGCATTTGGTCAGATGCTGTTTTTGTTGATAAACCACATCTTGTGTTTGCTTATTGTTCTTATCTGTCACCAAAACATATAAATCCACTGCCACAGATGTGTTACTTTCTGAGTTATTCCAGCATTTTTTGTCACACAGTTGTGAGGTTACTAATTCGATCCAGATTTTTGCCTACTACACTTTAATAATCTCTTATGTCATGGTGGACCAGTGGCTGTTTGAGCCAGTAGTAACGTGATAAGTCACATCACAGGATCACTTTGTGTGCAGCACTATTTTCCTAATGATGTCACTCCAGATGTGGACTTGTATAGTTTGGGAAACACGGGGTGAAAAAGGGTGTGGATCTGCTTTGTGAGCAGAAAACACTGATTAGTTCCTCTTTGCCATTGCGCACATGAAGGACTTTTAACCACAAGATCTGAAACAGTATCAAGGAGAGAAAAATAAAGCATATAAAAACAAAGTGTTGGAAAACCCGAGTCTCAACCAGTTCATCAAATCTCTTTGAACAATATTTACATTAAAACATAAACCCCACCTTTTCTCATCCGAGATGGAAAAGAATACCTCAAGTTTCTCAGACAGAAGAACAAGATTACACATTATTACAGTTTTGGTAGTGCCGACTGCATTCACACCACATTAAAAAATATCAAAAATGATTTTATTAGCAGTAAACATTGTCAGAAACTAGAGGAAATCAACGGGTGTGTTATCAGGCCTTTATAGCAGCACATTTGGAATTACTGCACGTGTATTAGCTCTTTGTGCTTCAGGGAAACCACAGAGTAGTAATAAAACTTTGCCTGGATCGGTGCCATCGACCTTGGCCACGCTGGTGGGAGAACCACTTTCATCACCGCTGGGGCTCTTCACACTGATTTGGAGCACATCAGTCAGAGTGACTCCAGCTTTCTGCCAGAAGATTTATACTTCAGAACATGGTGTTCAAGGGGCAGAAAGTAATGACTGATTATACCAGAGACAGTATGAGCGTGTGTGTGTGCGTGCATGCGAGTGTGTGCACTCCCCTTAACCATAAACACGCCTTCTTCCCTCAATGTGATAGCCATGGGAAACCAAATCAGCGCCTGTCATTCAAGAAGTCGCCTGGCATTTACATTCAAAGATGGCAGGCAGCGGGGGCACCGTCAAGTGTATATACGATGCCTTTCTATAATTAGTAATGGCAAAAACTGATTCACTTTTCCCAGCTGGGGCGACTGATTTGCTAGCATAAACAGTTGTACATAACTGAGGCAGGTCCGGTTCACTGGCTCTGGATGCTTCTGTGCACCTCAGAGACACTTTTGCACCATAGCATTGTGCAATCAATGCTGCTAACCTTTAACGCAGCTACGGATACCTCACCGAGATCAGGTTTAGTTAACACAAGTGTTGACTTGAAAGCATTTTGTGCTGGCTTCTCTGAGATGAGGCATTCATGAACCTAGAACATTGCGTGGTAAGTTTTAATGCCCCGTGTGACCTCGTCAGGACTTTTGCACATGTGGTGCCGGAAGCATCATCTATCTAATGTCATCTTTAATGTGTAAGCAGATCTGGAGGACAGGAAGCTAAAGGAAGTATATTTAGGGTTGATTATCACCTGCTTTCTCAGTGATCTGCTTGAACTGCTGTAAAGGAAACAGCCCAAACTCTGCAACAGGCCAAAAGATATGCAGAAATATTAAGTAAATTAAATCAAGGGAGCAGTGTAAATGTGAGAATTTCAGACTTATGAGCAGTTGAGTTTCAAATCTCCTTGACACAAGCTTGAACGTGGAGAGTTTGACCACTAGAGCGGGGTCACCAGGATGAGAAGCCACATGGTGTCTAATTTACACAGAAATGCAGAGCTGATACAAGGCTCTCAAGTATTTAATCACAATAAATCATTTTCCTGTGTGAACTTGAGGTTATATGAGCCAAAAGTCAACACTGAGGCAGATAGTGGGCACATAAATTTAAAGAGGCACACAAATCAGTGTAATCATTTACTTGGTTGAACATGGGATCATTTTAAAAGAAAGTAAACATACCTGCGCAAAGTTTTTTTTTACTGGCCCCGTTTTATTGTAAAATATGAAGCCGCAATGTCGTAGCGCTATCATTGCATGTAATTGCTCAAAAGTGATTTACTGTGACCTTAGAGTCCATTAACATTACGCTAAGGTTGTCATCTGAGGTTGTATTACTTGACTGATCGTCGAGCTGATGAATCACTTTGTAAAGCCACTTTACATATCCAGCAGTGTCACGTTGCAGACAGCATGCAAAACAAGGAAAAAACTAACGTCATCCTCAGCATATCTCCTCAGTTGTTGTTCCCCTGGGGCTTTGGACAAGTAGTATATGTTACTCTGAAGTGGTGTTCTTACAGTTGCCAGCTTCCTCCTGGAAGGCGAGGATTTCTGTGAGTGGGTCGGTGTGAGACGCCAAGACAGTGCATGCGAGTGAACGCGTGCGTCATGGCGTTCCACAGTGGTCAAAGGTGGAGAATCAGCGAGCGGGAGGGCCCGACGTGGGTAGAGACCTCAGCAAAGGAGTCCCTGAGGAGGAGAAAAGGGGAGCTGGCAGAGAGGTGAGGAAACAGGTGTTAATGGAAAGGTGTGAGGAGGAGGAGGATGGGGAGGAGGGGGAGGTGTGTATGTGAATTTGAACACATCCTGTAAGGTGACCTAGGGTTGTAGCAGGGCCAGGTGGACAGGAATGTGCTGTTGTGTGTGGATGGGATCCTCCCTTGAGCGCCCCTGCCTGCCCACCGTCACCCCACACTAGCAGGCTATTTATACTGCGCTGTGGGAAAATAACAGCCCTGGCAGTGTCATATGGGTTTCTGCAAGGTTTATACCCCCCATGAACGCACACATGCACACACACACACACATGCGCAAACACTCACACAAATATACATAACACTACCACCCTTTCCCACTCTCTCAGTCACAAACAACTTCAGGACAAACGAAAGCGTAAAGTCTGCCTGGCATATAAGCCTCATGCACTGCCATTATCACTGCTGGTGTTTTCAATTATCTGTGAGCAACAAGACTCAGCAACATGCAGTTTAGATCTGAGGTGGATTTGTGCAGAAGAGCAAGTCACAAAGTCAAAAACACAAGGAAAGATTACAATTTGTAACGCCTTCAAGTAATATGAACCGAAAAACAGTTTTTGAATACTCTGACAACATTTAAATGCACACACAGACACACACACAATGCTCAATGTGGCCTCATGCATGCAAAATTTCTGATTAGCAGAGTCATCTTTCTGCAGTCCTATAAACCTGGGGCCTCTGGGATGAATTTTTTTTTTTAATGTCTGTTGCAGGAAGCAATTAGGGAACCAAAACCAAAATAAAGGTGCAAATGATTAAACATTTAAGCATGCAAACATGCTGCAACTATTTGACTCAAAAAAAAAAAAAAATCTTGTTGACTCATCATGAATACTCATTTCAATGAAGCTAAACAGAAACTAAAGATAAAAATACTCACCAAAATCATCTTGGTTTGTCTTTCCACTGTTCTAGCAATCACCAGCTGCGGTTAGGTCAAAAGAAAGTCTTTTTCAGTGAGCTAGGTAAGAAATTACTCACTCATAAAACCCAACTATCCTCTTGCTTCTCTCCAACTTCATGCCTCACCTTTCCTCAGTCGGTCTTGGAGGTTCAGTATCATTTCGACTTTTTGTTTGCTTGAAAGGCTGCAGGGCTTAGTCTCTTTGCCTGCAGTATAAACCCCAACACACACCCATTGCTTCAAGTTTCAGGTTCGGACAGAATGATAAGTTAATACTGCCAGAAAGTGCAACGATAACTGGGCTAACAAGCAAATGGCAGCTATTAGCTACAGCCAGAGGGCTACAGCACAGAGTATACTGAGACGCAGCTGGGGATAACTTTGGTTGTTATCATGCTTTATTTAAAAAAATACTTTTGTTGTTATTTTTAAACATCTCCTCCTGTACTGTGGAACAACCATTGACCAAATCATGGTCAGTGTGCTGTTGGGTTTGGTCAGATTGACCCGAGATAATCATATGACTCTTACTTAACAGAGACACTGAACTATGTTGCAACTGATATTTGACATCAAAACTAAACAGCATCCACCAAAATAAAAAAACGAGTGATGGCTTTTTTTAAAAAATTACTTTTTTAGGTTGAGAAAAGGCAATTTGGATTTTACACTTGGAGGTATGTTTGGATGGAAGGAGTTAGAGGGATTGGAGGTCAACGCCGTGACCTCTTGCAAACTCCCACCCAGGGTCGTCTCAGTCATTCTCCCACACATGATGGGATGCACATTTAAGTGCAAATGTATGCACATGAACAAACTTGTACGTGCACCAACAGCAACATAAAATCATACAAAAATACTGACGTGCACATGCAAACCCGGTGTCATCATGTTCTGGTCCCTGAGGCCAAAGGTCGCCGTAGATCAAATTAATCTGCCAGAGTTCATGATGTTTACCACACAGACGGGCGAGAGCCAAAGAATAGAAAATACACTAAAGGAAATCAAAATGTATGTGGGTTTAAGTCATCAGGTACGTGAATGATTGGCTGGGTCTTATTCTCTCATAAAGGAATACATATATACACACACACATGCCCAAATATTAAAACTCAGATTTAAATAATAAGAATTTAATTCACAAGAATTGTGGACATGCAAGGAAAAAAATAAGTCTGATATCATCTGGTGATAAATTTAAACAACATCTCCCCCTGGTTGAGTCTTTTTTTTTTGCATGTTCTCAAAGCTCAATTCACAACATGTGTGCCGACCATGTTTTTGTCTGCATATTTGTGTGTTTAACTCACATGGTGAAAGTTATAGAGTGTAAAGTGAGTGTGCTCCGCATATCTTCCTGGGTTAATTGTATCATAAATTCACAAGCTGCTAAAAGACAGGCATGGCTGGAATTCACACTTGAGCCTTCTCTTTCTCACAGGCACATCACAGCATTGTGTATGTGTCAGATATGATGCTATTAATAACCCAAAAATGTGATCTGTCTGTTTAACATTGGGACAGACAGTTTTGAGAGCAAACTTTTTTTTTCGCCCCGACTGTGCATCACATTTAAATATTCATCTAGGACATTTACATAACTTCCGAGACAAACAATTCAGTATATCAAAGGTGTGTTTTTAACCAAGCGTTGACTCATGTCTCTGTTCAAAGCATCTCTCCCAGTCTGACATACATTTATCTACGTGACTGCCTTTTGTTCCTCCTCTTTCTTGTTTTCTCGCACATTTTTCTCTTCCTACTCTATATCCTGTTTTTGTGTATGGCATACTCTAACACACCCAAAGGGCACTTCTAACACCTAGCATGAGATGTGGGTATATGTGCGTTGCTGAGTAAAAGATAATTTATTACATTGGTTTATTACAGAGTTAAAGGTCTGCTTTTTTTAGACACACTCATGCGGTATAATGATGGCAAGACGTGAGGGGTCAACATTGGTCTGTGATGAGGTGATAAAAGAACACACGGAGTGCGGGGCAGGTTCAGGCCTGTAGAAAACACTCCACACTGACCCCCCCTGTGAGAAGCGCTCAGTTCCCAGGACCCGATGTGTACGTTTGTAGGGCAATAACTCACTTGGTCCCTTGACTTCCTCTTTCGGCCTTCTGCGTTTTATGACCCTCTCTCCTCTGCCATACAGCTGCTGTCTCCGCAGCTTCCCTGCACTCTGATTGGAGCAGAGGGAAGAGGATGAAGGAGGAGAGATGGGGCAAACAGCTGGGATGAGGCGGAGAGCTGTTTTGATATGCAGTGGAACATGTTTTTATCATGGCCATTAGAGATGACAAGATGGAAATAACCTCCTTTGTTGTGGTTCTAGATATTACTGTGCCTTCCCACCAGACTACAACATGTATAATGGGAAACCAATTAGACTGATTTATTGTGTTGTTTTCAGGTCATTATATGTTATTGCTATTTGAATAGTTCACAAAATTGAGATGTGGTTTTCAGACACTAAATGGAAACAATTTTCTTTTTAAGCCCTGTTGTTTCGAATCTGCAGAAGAAGAAAGTGTAAATATTATGTCTCTTTTGAAGTCTCTACATTAAATCTACATTTAATTATGATTATTCCCAATTACTCTGGTGATCCTCTGACTTCTTGTTTTTGCACCATTATGAGGTTGACATTTGTGGTTTTGAGCACATGCATTGCCAGGAAATTTGATGCAGAAATTCATGGTAAGAGGAGGATAAACTGTGAAATATTGATGTCCTGACATGAAATCCAGGCCCATCATTAAGTCAAAATTTTAGTTTATCAAACAGCCTCAGTAATTAACTCCTGTCACTAACCTACAAAGCTAACTCACCTCAGCTTTACTCTGTGTTTACTAATTATTAGCAAATGTTAGCATGCTAAAATGCCCAATAAGGATGGTGTACAAGGATACAAAGTTAGAAAGTTCACTTCAACGTAGCATGTTGATGTTAGCATTTAGTTCAAAGCACAGGTGCACCAAAGTATATATACTTATATACTTTTTGATATATTTTAAGTTGGTTTGAAACCTGTTATAATCTCTTATCAATCTACTGTTTGCTAATTGATAAAAAATAATAAATGAATGCAGTTTTGCATGTTTTATGTACATTGTTTTGTAGAACCAATGATGAATTTGTGTTATCATTGGCTGCACAGGTTTGATCTGAAATCTGTGCTTGTTTTAATGAACTCTGGCTCAAAAAAAGAAAAGAGGACATTGAATAAAATGAATCCAGTATTGTTTCATGCTAAAGGCTACTAAACCAGACTGGGTCATTTAACTTTAAATTTACTGATTTGAAAAGTGTTGCTTGAGCAGTCTGAGGGTTTCTTTTTTCTCTCTCTCTCTTTCTCTTTTTTGTCACATCCTGTCAGCTATCTAGGTCTACTCACCTCTCTCACCCTCGGGGGAGTAGTCGTAGTAGGCAGAGTGCAGAGGGACAGACCCCTTAAAAAACATGTCTACTATGTGGCCTCCCATTAATGAGATCACATCTGTGAAGTTCAGTGGACATGGAGCACATTGGGTAACAGTCAGCTAATTTTCATGTGAGCAAATCGCCTACTCATATAATGAAGCTGCTTTGCCAGAAACATGTCTGAAACTCTCTTGAAAATTTGCATGCTCGACTGTTTCATTGACTTTGAGAAGATTCGATTGAAGGTGAAGGTCAAGGTTGTGTTTTAATGTCCTGTTTCTTTAAGATTGCACAAGACTCGGGAGAAGTCAAGTGTGGGTGGACAGTGTTGTGGTTTGTTACTGTGCCTTTGACAGGAAATTTAATCAAGATAGGGTAATATGAGCTGGCAACAGTATACACCACACGTTTTGTTCTTGAAAACTGATAAATGTGCACAAGGCACTGCAACCCTTCAACCATTCTTGGTTTGTGAGTGAGTCTGTGTGTGCTTAAATCAGGCTATGTGTGTTTAGTACATGCGCCGTATTCCTGACCCCTGATCACACAAAGTATTTTAATCCAATCAGCTTCGTTTTCACATGACTGTCACACACTCGCTGCAGCTATGGTAACTGCACAGGAAGGAGAGAAGGTGCTGGAGTGAGAGTTGGGTACGCTGTCCTCTCTTTAATCACTGTGACATTTACACACACATAATCACATGCATGGATTTTACAGTTTAACACTCGAGTTTCTCTTCCTTGTTTCAGACCACACAAGGATTTGTGAAGGTACGAAAAAGTCCATCAGTTGAAATGATGACAGTGACAGTATGTAAAATGTAAATGCTACAGGAAATTCGAGGCTTCTTGCTTCTCTGGGTCTGGAAAGTCAGCTTCAGAGGTTTGAGTGTAGAGAGAATCGCTGAGCAAATGGTGACAAATTTGTAGAGTATGATCGAAACTGCCAGAGCTGAACTCACAGACAGGATAAGGCTGCAAATATGCTGCAAACAGAGTCAGAACAAGTACACAAAAACACACTCAGAGACGAGCAACTTGAAACAAAGATCATAAATAGAAAGGAATATTTTTTGCAAGACATATCTTTCACGTGATGAAAGCTGTTTTAGGTCGACAAGATTACAGAGAAACATAACTCTGATTACATCTGAGGCCAAACTTACAAGTACCCGCTTCCCTTGAAAGGTGAAAAGGTTAGCCTGTGCCCTGTGGTTTTGCTTCAGGCACGCTACCCTCTGTTGCTTCTCATTTTTTCTCTGACATTTCCTGTTCTTTGACAAGTTGAAGAGTCAGACTGCTGCTCTATACAGTGTGAGTAGTGGTTGCTTTTACTGTTATAAGCAAAAACAGTCTTTGTCTTCTGCCGGAAGCTGCAGTCTATATTTTGCCATCTTTCAAAACAAACCGATGATTTGCAGGAGGCTGCTGTCAGCAGTTGTAGTTGCTTGTTGGGGAGATTTTAAGCCTCATGTTTTAATCTAGATCAGTGCAACAGTGAGGAAAGTACACTACCTGCTGGTCAAGAGTGGTACAGCAGACTTCATGGTGGCAAACAACATTGAACAGCATGAGTGTAAACTTGAAGTATGTCTGGAAAACTTTAAAAACAGCAGCTCTGGAAATGACACCGAATGCCTGCAGCTCTTAACACCAAAACCTTTAGTAGATTTGAAAGTAATAACTTTGACAAAATAAAACAATAATACAGTAATAATAATACGGTAACTCGGAGTGTCCTGTGAGTCACACAGTTTCCTACCCAGAACCCGGGTTGACAGCGAGTTCTTTTATTGTATGTTTTTCTCCATTTTATGCACAGAGTTGTTTTCCTGGAAGTCTTTTGCATGCCGAATATTACTCAGACAGCCGTAGGAAGACTTGTTATGTCTCACACTCACACAGACATCCAATGTACCTAAAAAATTACACGATAATTTTTTTTTAAGCTTAAATACAGGCTTAAAAAACATAGATATAACTATAACTATTATCATAATAATTCATAATAATTGATCATCAAATAATTACCATGTCTTCTATAAACCAAAGCACAGTGTATGTTGCTTACTGTACTGTTCATAGTTTAAGAACAGACTGTTTAAACACAAACAGTTCTCTGTGTCAATACACTGTTTTATTAAAGTGTGTATCATATATTATTGTCATAATTATCATTGTCAAGGTTAAATCCATGTATACAGGCATTATCATACTTTAATATACAGTACATATATATATACATCACACTTTAATGTTTATGTAATTTAGTCTTGTTTCAGCTTTGTTTATGTGCAGCTCTGTCATCCAGTAAATTGCTCTTGGAATCGTCTGCAACACTGAGAGCAAGTTCAGGTACAAGGATGTTAAAGTCTTTAAAAATGGGAACACAGCTTACAATTCTTGGCCAATAACGCTGATCCTGATTCTGTTCAGATGACAAAGTGTTTAATCATCAAAGACTCACTCACCATGTTGAAATAGCAAGTTCTTACCTTAGTTAACCGCATTAAAATACAAGGATCTTTGTGATATTAACTGGTGGCATTTTGCAGTCCTGCAGATACGGTTTAACCGACAGTGAGACTTTCCGTTGACCTCGGAGCAAAAGCATCTCTATTTATATGCCAAACTAAAAAACACTTGATAATCATCAGTTCAGCTCAAGTTCATCCAAAAAAAAAGAGGAGCAACGATTTGTGCAAATCATTTTATTCATAGATAGCAGACAGAACAGAAAAAGAGAAGGTGTTCTTTCCAGCCGTGGGCAGACGTCGCCTGTCTGATACACCTGTGACTCTCAGCTTGAAACTGCTTGTAAAATGAGTCAAAAAGTGTAAACTTTATACAGAATAAAAGGACCAGATAACTTTTTTTAAACGGCCGCTAACACACAAGAGCATAAAGGAAATGCAGACACACTGTATTGAGGTCAGGGACTGTAGAAATGTATAGAGGTTAAGAGGAGGCTAGATCTTGCATTGTACTTATTTAAAAAAACAAGGCTTTAACTTTAATTAATAATATCTTTTGTGGATTTTGCCCTTAAGAAAAAAGAACTACTCTGATCAGATTTACCTTTTAAGGTGCTGTGTGTAATGTATAGCACCAATTACAGTACAATTTCCTTTAAGGTGATATTAATATTGTGTACCATATGCACACGGCTCTGTACACAGAGACACTGAACTTTATATTGAGACCCATCAACAAGATTTTGGTCAAATAATTTGAAGCTGATTTGACCATTTATGAAGCCACACTTGAACTTATTCCAGGCATGAAAACGGGTCAGGGGTGAAAAAGGTAAGAAGGATATGACCCCTCCAGGGGGGTCCGGGTACATGCTCCCCTGGAAGAAAATTTTGAATATTTCATATTTAAAAGCATCAATCTGATGCATTTTGAGAGAAAAATCAAGCAGAATTACAAGACAGCGTGAATGTATATTAAAGTATCTATCTATACATGGTCACAATCACACTGACCAAAGCAATCTGATTGGCGCACTGTGTAAAGCACATTTCTTAAAACATGCAGCCTGTACACTTTCACTATTCTCTTTTATCTTCTACTATGTTATTGTCCACTTTCCCTTGGGCCCTGGGTTTTTATTTTCTTTTCATCATTTATTTCATTTTCCACTAATTCAACTAGAAGTCAACTTTCACACAGCATCTAATTTACACATGTCTTACCGTTAAGAAGATGTGGGCCCTTTCTTCGTTAATATTGCACAGTTATTTAGCTTGCTGTCGTTAGTTAGACTATTCTACAATTGAGACTAATTTTAACACTTATATTATACCCTATGATACTCCCCCCTCTTGCGTTGATTTACAACGCAGGAAAGGCAAATCTAGACAGAGACTTCCTCCAAGCATCAACACAACACAGCCAACCAACAATGACACAACAGCTGATGTTTACAAGTGAAAACCTTCATCCAGTTTGTACCCCTAACTTCACCCTTCACACATTCGTCGTGTTTGTTTGCACCCACAGAAACACTCATCAGACTCAACGATTGGCTCCCGATTCGCGCCAACATTCAATTTACGTCCTATATACATCACTCAGTTTTCATCCAGCAGCAGGAGGACAAAGGAGCAGCGTGAAGGCCAAAATCCTCCATCAGAGCAGCAAAGGTGAGGACGTTAATGCCTTTCACTAAGTTCATCTGCCACAGTCAGCAGTCTCCGATCATCTCACCCAAACCCGTTGAATTCTCCCGTTTCTTTGTTTCACGCTGCTCAGCTGTTTGCCTGAAGCCGGTCAGCTTTCTGCACACCGACGGACAAAATCCGCACTGGATCTGAAGGACTGACCAACTTGTGCCGTGAGTATAATTAATTTTCCATTTCTTTTGTTTTTTGAGAGCCTCTGTTTAGCCAAAATCATTCCTAATTTCATCCAAGTTGAAACAAGAACCGAACTGAACTAAACTACGTTTTTTTGTTATAACATTTGAAAAACAGAACTTGAGAAAAGAGACTAAAAGAAAAGTCCTTGTTGAATTTTCAGCTTGGTTTGTGGCCTTTCATGTTTGGACTATGGGGGTTTTGGGTGTATTTGGATGTATTTTTGCATTATTTTTGTAAAGCTCTGGAGTTTAAGCAACGGATCCGACATCTAAACACGCAATATACAAAATAAAGGAATAAAATTTGGTAGTTTTAGAGTAAAAAGACATCTCCTTGCAAAAGCCTGACAGAAGCTGCGCTCTTAAGAGAAGCTCTGCGTTGCTGTCCCTTTCCGCAAACTTCAGTGTCTTTTTGTTGTTTCACAGTAGCAATCCAATGATGAAACCCAAACTGTAGCCAAAATGAATACAGAGTACCTACAGTCTGTAGGTACTCTGTATTCATTTTGTTTTTTTTTTTCGCGTCAACGTAAGCGCAGTATTCACCCCATAATGCATTGTGTCTACTATTTTGCTGTCTTCAGACAAAAATATATTAAATTTTATATGATTAGGACCTACTTATGCAGATTTGAGTTTTATTCTAAATCCAGTGCCTAGTGCACATGGATCATTCTTTTGGATGTGTAATCATTTCATTTTTACACATTTACATTTGGCCTACCCACGTAAAATTTGTACAGAAATTATGTCAGTAGAGAGTGAGGCCCTCTAGTGGAGGCATAATGGGTTTTCTATTTCAATGCTAATAGGAATTGCAGCTATAATTAGCACATTTGAAGTTTCTGTCAAAAAGTCTGCAAACTATACATATCTTTTTTGTGTGTGCGTTTATTTCTTTGTTCTAACACAAGAAGAAAAACTGTAGCCTTTTTAAGTGTTCATCCATATTTTGCTGTATTTTTTGAATAAAATCTTTTGATTCCATTTCTACTCTGTCTTTTGTCTTAAATGGTCTTTTTACTTTTAACACATTCAAGTGACACTCCTGCAGCATAGATATTATGACAGCTCTGCTTGTCCTGGAAAAAAGCCTATTAATTATGCATTACAAGGTTGAGGTTTTACAGTGCTGTTAAAAAGTATTTGCCCCTCATCCTGATTTCTTGTATTTTTGCATTTTCGTCACACTTTAATGTTTCAGATCGTCAAACACATTTTAATAGTAGACAAAGATAACCCAAGTAAATACAAAATGCAGTCTTTAAATGATTTCATTTATTAAGGGAAAAAGCTCTCCAAACCTACCTGGCCCTATGTTGACTGTTGGTATGATGATCTTTTTATGAAATGCTGTTGGTTTTACACCAGATGTAACAGGATACACATCTTTCAAAAAGTTCAACCTGTGTCTCGTCATTTCACAGAATATTTTCCCAAAAATCTTGGGGATCATCAAGATGTTGTTTTACAAATGTGAGTTGAGACTTTGTGTTTTTGGTCAGCAGTTTGTGTTGACTAATACAAATACATGTTTTGTTACTCAGTATTATTTTTAA
>JAPZDV010000021.1:19084422-19095854 GCA_029814665.1 Acanthurus lineatus | reverse complement strand
AGTGATGCTTCACCACAGCTCAACCCCTTGTAATACCCACATGAAAACCAGTCCAAAACAATTTACAAAACAGAAAAGAAAAGAAGGAAAAGAAGAGGAACTATTCATGTACTTTTCCTAACAGTATAAAGTACGATCATATCAGTGAACTTTTGAGACATTTTGTGGCATGATGATCTTCTACACCCCATGTTAGAGGACATGAGTCACTCAGTTTTTGTCCTTTGTTACTAGTACTTTAATGTAAATTACTGTCTTTTAATGTTTTTTTTCTTTTTGTCAGAATTAACTACTTGTGCATATTTTTACACTATAGTAAATATAATGACAGTAGTGAATATCATTGCTGTATTGTAGCAATCCATGCAGTGAGGCCTCATCCTGGTCAGATGGAGGTGGCTGAGAGGCTTCGCTCCCTGTTGGACTCTGATGTCTTCCCCTCTCAGATCTCAGGTAAAAGTCAATGACTTGAGCAAAACTGACTCCCCTTCAAGAATTCAGTACTGATAACACACACAAACTGACAGAAAATAAAGTTACTGTGTGTTTTCATGTTGTTATCTTTGAAATAAATCTTTTTGAATAATGACTTTTGCAGGCTAATCATGTTATTTGACAGTTTTCTCTCTCTGATTTCTTTATGATGTTTTTCCTGCAGATAGTCACAGATCATGCAAGCGTGTTCAGGATGCTTACACCCTGCGCTGCATCCCACAGGTACAGTGTATGTCTGTGTATGTTATAACTGGAACATTTCAAGATGTTTTTCATTTCAGCTTCATTTCAGTGTTCAGCCTTTGACTGAAAAAGTACTGCTTTTTAAAGTGAAATCAAAGCCTTTTTTAAATAATAATCCCTGTAAAGTCACTGATTTGAACAAATACAGTGTTACCACCTCTAACAATAAGAAGGAATGGAGGAGGTAGATGACTTTATTTTACTGTGTCTCTGGTTGTTGCAGGTTCATGGGGTGGTGAATGACACGATCGCTTTTGTCCAGAATGTGATTTCCACTGAGCTGAACAGTGCCACAGACAACCCAGTATCCTACAGAAACAGCTCCTTATGTTACCCTGCTCTGTCTGTAAGAGCTGTCACAGAAGGGACAAATGTATACGTGTTATTATATATATTTAAATAATTGATTAATCTTGAGAAAATTTCTTGGAATGCAATATAAGTATTCTAGCAAAGGGTGATGGGGTATTCTTCACCAACTACAAAAAACTGACCGGTGCTTAATGAACCCTTAACTTATCTCTAGCTGGTATTTGCAGAAACTCAGGAGACGATATCTGGTGGGAATTTTCATGGAGAGTATCCAGCCAAGGTAAAGTCACAAAGACTTAAGATCTCTGCTTGATTAATTGTCCCTTATCTTCTTTCTTTCTTTCTTTCTCTCCTCCTTGCCTGTGTCGGTGATGGTGTTTGGGTTGGCAGGCTGTGTGTGGAGAGGAGTGAACTTCCAGCATCCACACAATCAGAAGCTCAATGCTCGTAAATTGCATCCTTGGCTGCCAGTGTTTCATGCCCTGCTGGCAAGACATCAAGTGTAATCTCAGTAAATGACACAGTGGAAAGAATTGTAATTTAGAAGTTCAAAACTTCTGGGTATCAGATAACTACCAACCCCTTCAATTTTGGCTTCTCCTGTCTTAAATACATGGTTTGAACACTGGGTGTGACTTTGCTGTTTCAGGCCCTGGACTACCTGGCCATAGGTGTGCATGAGCTTGCCAGTATAAGTGAGAGAAGGATTGAGAGGCTGGTAAACCCAACCCTCAGTGAACTTCCTGCCTTCCTCGTCCAGGATGGAGGGTTGAACTCTGGCTTCATGATCGCACACTGCACTGCTGCTGCCTTAGGTGTGCCAGTTTATATTTCTAAGAAACATTCAATTATCAAGCACAAACCATTTTTTGGATTTTAGGGAATAATAACATTTAAAACACTGTAAATACAATATTGTACTTAATTGTATTTTTTAATCTTTTTCAGTCCTATGAATTTTAGAATTTTACTAAGTTATTTTACTGTATATAAGGTCTCTGTTAATTTCAGGCATATTAAAACTGACTTGAGGGGACAAAACTCACAAATGTACTAAAATACAAAACACATCTCCTTATTTATTTATTTTATTTCTTTTGTTCATATGTTCATTTAAGGGTGATAGAATGATATCAGAATTTTTTTTTAGCAGGGATTAAAGTTTAACATTTGTTTGTAACATTTGCTCAACAAAATTACGGCTGAGAGTTTTTGGCAAAGTACTGGACTAACTGAGATTTTGAACTGAGGTAGAGGAAATGTGAACAGATCACCAAAGTTATCCTTGTGAGGGCATGGATGTCTTAACCAAATGTCAATCCCAACTGCTCATTTCTGTAGTGTCAGAGAGTAAGGCCCTGTGCCACCCATCCTCCATTGACTCCCTGTCCACCAGTGCAGCCACAGAGGACCATGTGTCTATGGGCGGCTGGGCTGCTCGCAAAGCTCTCAGAGTGGTGGAGCATGTCGAACAAGGTGGCCCAACACTTACTCTCACTGCTAAACAGAACACTCAAACACTCTGGTAGCAAACTAACCTGTGTTTCTTTTTTTGCAGTGCTGGCTATAGAGCTGCTGGCTGCATGTCAGGCTCTGGAGTTCCTGCGGCCCCTGAGAACCACCACTCCTCTGGAGAAGGTGTATGAGCTGCTGCGCTCGGTGGTCAGGTGAGACCAGGCATGAAAATGGGTGAGGGGTGAAAAAGGTGAGAAGGATACGACCCTTCTAGGGGGGCCCGGGGGCATGCTCCCCCAGAAGAAAATTTTGAATATTTCATATTTAAAAGCATCAATCTGATGCATTTTGAGAGAAAAATCATGCAGAAAAACAAATAGAATTACAAGACAGTATGAATGTATAATAAAGTATCTATCTATACATGGTCACATTATGCTATATAAGAAATGAGACTGACAAATTCTCTCATGAAATGCGCAACAGCACAACTTTAATAGAGTAATAGTGGCGAAAAAAATAAATAGTACTCAATAGTTATCAAGATAGTGCAAGAAAAAGATCGCCTCAGCATCATCCACGTCATAAAAATGAGTTGTAGAAGTTTCAGAAAAGAAGCACTAGCGTTAATCAGCGTTTCGTTTTAGTGATTTGTTGTTAGATATACAAGCTAGCTATCATTAGGCTAATGTTAACATTAGCTAGCTAACTAGCTAGCATTCACAATTAATTTTCCACCAGAGGCTTGTTAAGATAGCTAATTCTCCTGCTGTGTTAGCTTACGTTATACATCAATGACACGATGCCTCTTTCAGCAAGCTTTAATTCTTCTAGTGATATATTACCTGTAGCTAACATTAAGCCTATGTCAACAGAGCTCCTGGGTAACTCAGATATACCAGAAAATATTGAAATTATTGAAACCATCACTCACCAAATTCAGTCAGGCAACTAACGTTAGCTAGCTAACTAACTAATGCTAGCTACATTCCACTTTCCAAATCAGCGAGGTGTCTTCGTCTCAGCTTCCGAATGCTTTGGTCTGCATGAGCGAACTGCTTGTACACTTCACCAACCAATCAGGTGGCAGTATTCCCCTTCACCAACCAATCAGGTGGCAGTATTCCCCTACACCAACCAATCAGGTGGCAGTATTCCCCTTCACCTTCCCAGAGAACAAACTGGTGATGCGAGGCCCTTCGCGCTAATATTTCCGCGCTCCCGTGCTTGTAAAGTGAATGTTTTTGGTTTCAAAATGGCGAATTTCGCCGAAAGGTGAGTGACTTTCATGCCTGCTTATCACAAGAGTCAAAGTAAGGAACTTTACCATAACTGGTGCTAAAATTGTTACACACAGCACCTTTTATTTAACAAAGGAAAAATGAGTGTGACAGCAGTCACTAATGCACGCTGTTTAAATGTGGGCAGAAATGTTCATATTTATGATGAACAAATAACTACAAACAGCTACTTTCTGTCTTAGAATAAAGAGAAGCTGACAGGCCATCCTAATATGATACAAGAATTTTTTAAAAACTTTTTACATTTTATATGACAAAGAAATTGAAGGGCTGAGAGGCATTTAATCATCATTATCCTGATTAATTTATGTTCATATTCTGATATTGATAAACAGCCATAGTGTATTCCATGATTAACATATCGGTCCTGCTAGCTAGCGCACAATGATGGAAAAATTGGATATTTAAAGGATTGTTGTCTTAAACCAATGTAACCAATGTTTTGTAATGAATAGAGGACTAAAATATTAATATGGGCTTATTTAAAACTAAATTACCCTCTCCTACTCTCCCAAAAATAAAAGTCGTACTAACCTTCCCAAACTACATTACCCTTTGATTTTCCAGACCCCCCCTCACCACCAATAACGCCCCATAATTTGTGTTTGGTCCCTTTAAGGTTCACTGACATTTAATAACGGCAAAAATATTTGCTAAATGAGACACAGTTGAAGTAGCATCTTGCAAGGCTTTGTACAATAATTTTATATTACAATTAGTCAATTTTTCCTGTTGTTGCTGCCTCACTCAATTACCCAAGAATGACTGCCATGTTTTCAAAATTTTTCTAACTGTGGTACATATTTTATGTTGTCCAGGTCTGTCAAGCCATTACTACTGTGACTACAATGCTAATGAACGCAGATACCCATATGATGTGCTCTGGATCAATAAAGATATGGGATTTTTTTTTCTTTTTTGCTCTTTTTTCTGTATTATTAGACAGTATACAAGGTTAAGTCAGTCCTGTTATGGTACAGTACAGCTTTGGAAACTCACAAAACAGAAAATTTCTTTTTTCTCTTCATTTTCCCTCCACACTTCAAAAACCAATCACCAACAATCGCTTTAAAAAAAAAAAAAAAGAAACAAAACAAAAAACAATCAACCCATCCACACATCCACACACACACACACACCAGAAACACACACTCACTTATTTCCTTTTAACCTACGTATCTTTAGGGCGTCTATTAGCGCATTACTTTGTAATTATTAATAATAAAACCATGTATTATGACATCATTTATATCCCAGTCACACATCAATGGACAGGTGAAAACAAAATGGGCGGTGGTTTGTCTGCAAAGTCTTTTTAAGAGCAGGGATCCTGTTTTAAGTCGAAGGTGACAGCTTCTTAGTGTCTGCAGACTGTGCAGCTCGTCTTCCTCCCCAATAACTCCTTTCTGTTGTTCTTTTTAATCTTTTTTTTTTCCTCCTCAGAGCCACCAGAAGCGTACATAGACAATGAGCATGATGAAAAAGACACCGCCGGCTGCCAGCTTGGCATAGGTGGAGCGGGTGTTCAGATACTTGGCGTCGCTCCTGTACTTCTTTGACAGACTTGACAAGTTGCTGGCCTTGGAGTCCAGTGCTGCGGGGAGGAGGAACCGCAGGAAAACAGAGCGGGAGGAGGCATGAAGAGAGTGACGAAAGGAAGAAAAACAGACACAAAACAGGACAAAATCAATAAATCTGAGGAGCATCTGATTCTTCAGTTCACCGTGTTGTTCAGAAAAACACACTGCGTCAGTTTTGACAAAGTGGATTTACCGGAGAGAGCTTCTCCTCTCTGCAGCACCTCCTCTATGTTAGCAACCATGATCCTCTGGACGTCCTGGAGCTCTGTGTTGATGCTGCCCAGATTCCTTCTCGCTCTGCTGTCTATGTACGACTTCTTGGTTTTCTGGATGTAGGTGTCTGATGAGGAAGTGACACAAAAATTAAAAGCAGTTTTGGCAAATAAATCATGCAGATGACTTCCAGCTCTTTATAAAACAAACATATATGTGTTCTCTGTTTAAAATACAGTAGGTAAAGTAGGATTCCTGCTAAAACCAGTGATCACAAGTGTGACATGCCTAAACTTTACCACCAAAAGTAAGTAAGTTGTTCCTTCATCTCCCTTCTTCTTACCAAATTCAATGAAGGAGTAGGGACGGGAAACTGTGGGGACTCTCTTTCCGTGCTGCTCATGAAACTCTGCCTGCAGGTCTTCTAGGTAAGCAAAGGCCAGCTTCTTAGGAAAGCCAGCTTCACACAGCACAAGGTAGCACACTCCTTTCTCTATTAAATAGCTGCAAAAACAACATAAAAATGTTATGACAACTGAAATATTGTACGGGCAGTTTATGTACAGGTGCATGTTTGAAGCATGTAAGACATAACTGCTTCAAAATGTTTCAGAAACAACTCTTTTCTACATTTATCTTGATGCAAGATGCCACTGAATGCATGCTGATGTAAAGCAAAGTAAACTG
The DNA here is from genome assembly GCA_029814665.1 of Acanthurus lineatus. Classification (NCBI taxonomy): domain Eukaryota; kingdom Metazoa; phylum Chordata; class Actinopteri; order Acanthuriformes; family Acanthuridae; genus Acanthurus; species Acanthurus lineatus. Next base: position 19,089,568 of record JAPZDV010000021.1, on the reverse strand, counting down.
CACTCATGTTCTTCTTCGTACTCACTGAAATGCCATGGATCCAGCCTCTAAAGTGCAGCGTGAGGGACTCTGCTCATTGAGTTTCCTAAAGAGCTGCTTCGCTTGACTCTGATACTGCTGAAGGTCCCGACCCAACTAAACAAACAAACAAACAAAACAACACCAGTTACGACACAACTCACTCGTATCTCACAAGGAAAACATGATTTTTAGAAGAAATAGACTCTTCTACGCCATATTTGCAGACAGAGTTGCAAAGCAAATGACTCTATTTTTGCACCAGACATAAATTACAAAGTGTGGTTACTTGCTTGTGTGCTTGAAATGGCAGACAAAAAAAAGCAACCACCTACCAGGCCAGATTTCAAGCTATTTTTTTTCTTGATGTTCATTTCTTGCACTATGAAGTGTGCTGAAAATAAATATAGTTGGCATGAAAGACCACAGACAGACACAGCAGTGTGATGCTACATCTGTGAGTGAAGGAAATGCATTTAAAAAGAGCAAATTAACCGCTCTTGCTGTTTGTGGTGAATTGTTTTAGGTCAGCATTTGGCTGGTTGATGATATTTATTTCATGGGTGTTACTGACTCTTGCAAATGATTTCTTAAAGTGACATTGTAGCATCACAAAAAAAAAACAAACAAAAAACACATATGATGTTGAAGCAGAGACACAACAAACCTTTTCACTTCCCTTTTTGAAAGCAAACAAGAGAGTGAGGGAAAGATGTTAGACTCCTGGTAAAGTCATGCTCAAACATAATAAAACAGCTTCATTTTACAATGTCATCCATTTTTTAAACAGTTTTCATATGTTAGACGCTACCGTCTGTACCTCCGGCCCCTTCAGTCAGATTCATTCAACTGGAAACAGTCAAATCAGGTGCTCAGAGGGGAAAACCCTCACATTCATATTGTTACCGTGATGTAAAATAAGTGATTAAAGACGTGACAGTGGAACTATGATATGCTTTAGTTAAATCCATTCACCAAAACAATATCTTACAGTCAAAACTGTGGACAAAAGATCAAAAATAAATCATATAATGGAAATAAATCATTAAGACAAGTCAGCATTTCATTCAGCTTCCTCTCAAAAGGCCCTTGCGGAAACTAATTTGCTTCTTTGAAACCAGATTACGTAAATGATACACAGCACCTTTATCCTTACAGAAGTGAGAAATATTGGAGGCCATTATCAATGTAGATGAATACATTAGCACTACATTGTTGTTTTTGAACATATGCACTGACAGACACTTGGTAAAAATCGGCTTAATCATGTTTTTTAAAAAGCTGCAGGCAAATATTGACTGAACGCCACATTTAAAGAGAAAATTCACACTTTTATGTGGATTTCCAAACAGTGTTGAAGGCAAATCAAAATGTTTATTGAAAGCAATAAACTCCTAAATGCTGAGTTCTCCTACAGAATAAAATATTCCTGTTCTGACACCAGTGATGTAGTTAGTGTTAAGGGATCTCTACAGGATATTCCAGCTTGGGTAGCCAGGGGGGGTGTGCTGCCATTTCACATACAAAACTTAGTCTCTTTGCTTTTGCTTGCTCGGTGGGGGGTCGGTGTTGGAGGTTTGCGTGCTATGCATCCTGGTACATGTTGCCAAGCAGAAGATCTCAGTTCATTTGCACTAAGAAATGAACTACATTTACCAATATGTGGCTAATTTTCCCTGAAGAATTAAAAAAAAAAAGCATGCTGCCCTCTGGTGGACAAACTGTATAATGTAGGCACTAGTTTTTTAAATTTATGTCAAACATATTTGAATTTTCTTTAACAATTTCTCATAACTTTTTGGCTTACATGGGTACATAATGAGCCAAAATGTGAAATGGTCAGGCTCTAATGTAAATTAATGTTAATGTTTTGCAACCCCTTGTATATTTTGCAAAACATATGGACATGTCTGATTGGAAAGTGCAATTTTATCAGGTTTTGAAGACTTGAATTAGCCTGTGTTTAGACTCAGCTGAAACAGAATAATAAGTTTCTCTAAACTTAGGTGAAACTTAAGCTTTGGAAACGAGTTGTAGCAGGATCTGAAGCAGGTCAGGGTTGAAACACAGGAAGGTCTCTGAATACTGTGAGGAATGAGTCGGTTAGTTTGTGTAAATAAAAGCCTGGCTGATTGTGTGGAGCTAAACAGGCCTACAGCAGGAGTTCAGGTTAGCTAACGTGTCACTACAGCGTTTGAAGCATTTACAGCAGAAGCCTGTAGTGATAACAGCAACAAAAAAAAGAGAGAAAGAAAGAGAAAGATAGCTAGCTACCACAGAAGCAGCTAAATGTTTTAACCTGCTCGTCCTCCTGCATTGAAGCGGCTAACGGCAGCCCGTCAGCCAGCCGAGCGATCATCGTCAGCAGCACCATGTCTCCGCAGTGTCCGGCTCTTCTTCGCTCCTCCGCGACCCGTTTCAGGTAGCTGCTACCAGCGGCGGCTTGACAGGCAGGGAACTGACAACACCGCAGCTCCGAGGCGCTGAGCTGGCCGGAAACGCTAAAGCTTTTGTGTGTCACAGTTAAAAACGTCCGGCAGGTCGTTATGCGGAAATAGGTCACCACAAAAAAAATTCCGCTTTTTCTTTTTCTTTTTTTTTTGATTTGTAAAACAGTGAATAGTTTCCAAAATTAAATTGTCATTTTTTAAAATAAAATTGTTTTTGATGATGAGATTAAAGAATTAGATAAAACATTCTTAAAATTTGGCGTAATCACTTTGATCTTGTGTTAATGAATGATTAGTTAAGTTACAGTCAAATAAGTAAGTGAGTAAAAAAAAAATAATGTTGCCTTCTTTATTTCTCTGTCGATATATGAATATTTCTATAAAGTTTTTTACAAAAAAAAATGTGAATGTATAAATGTCAATATAAAAGTGACCGTCTGTTTAATACTATTAAAATAATAAATTACTAATAAAATAATAATAAATAAAAATGCGATTACTCTTGAATACTGTCAGAATAGGAAACCATATTATGTCCGCAAACACGCTTTTACAGTACACATTTTTTTTTCATTGTGAAACCAGCACAGCTTTCCTTCACCATCCTACACATTGCACAGATTAGTTTCACTCTTGCCTCACTTTGTCCTGTACACCGTGGAACATCCAAAGATCAATATGAGTCATTTAGTGTGCACGCATACGTCCATTGAAATGAGTCGGTTTGCTCACTGATGTGAAACATATGCAACAGGGGGCAGCATTGTTCACTCTGAAGTAAGGCCTCACTGAGAAAAGCACGATTAAAGACAAAAAAATCCAAGTCCAAATAAATCAAACCAGTGTTACAGTGTTAAAACAGTGTTAAAACAGTGTTAAAACAGTGTCAAACAGTGTTAAACATCAATATACATAATAATACTTCTTAAAAGCCTATCTCAAGAACAAATCCAACAATTAAAGTTTAGTCTAACTATAAAAAAAGAGAAGAATTTGACAGAGAGATAAAAAAAATAAAAGTGAAAGTAAAATAAACAAGCAGCAAAGGTGAGGACATTAATGTCTTTCACTCTGTTTATTCATTCACCAATCAGCAGCTTCTCATCTGATTGCAGCAAACTCCACCGTATCGTGACATCTCACTACACACCCTGTTGTCAAAAAAATAAACACAAATAGCACATGCATTTTTCTTACAACCATGATCATCATTACCATCATTTCCACCTTTACACTGCATTTACCTTCCTTACAGGTGTTGTGTGTCCTCTGCTGCGTAGGGATTGGCTGAAGCCAACGAGCTGCAGTTGGACCGAACTAAAGGGATAATGATGGAGTCTTGGTGGAGCGGAGCAGCCTTGAGATGACTGATGGAGTTCAAGTGGACTGCAACAAACAGCCGATAAAACCTCGAGACCTTAAACAAGCTGGATCTGAATCTAAAAAATCTGAATCTTTGGAAAAAACACGAATTAAAGTAAAATAAAGTAAACTGCTCGATGCAGAAAGACAGCATGTAGAAACCATCAGAAGAACTACATGTAAATATAAATTGGCCTTCAGAGTGGTTTCCTCTCTCTGAATACATGAATAAAATAGATATTTATGAGAAAACTTTCCAAATGGGATTTCAGCAACTACATTCATACATTACACCACATACAGTTGCATACACATTTAACCTGTAGGTTGTAGGTGTGTTTCATTAACAGTCATTAATTTGATAACGTAGAAAATGAAATTAGCCTGATGGAGCTACTGAAGACAGTGCAGTCATAAATATTCAGAAGATTTCCTCCACTTGTCTGCATTAATGTGCTAAAAGTTCAGTACTGCTTAAATCATTGTGTGAGCTATTCTTACAACAGTTACATAAATGGACAAACAGAAAATTTATTGCATCTGACTAAAAGAGTCTCATAGAACCTGGTAATGTATTTATAACTTCTCCTTGATTAAAAGTTTGTGTAAATAAGAGTTTACACAAGAGAGAAAAACTTTCTTTTCATGTGAGAAAGCTCTTACTTTAATAAGCAAACTAAACCTTTTCTTGTCGCATTAACACACTCTTATCACCAGGGGGCAGTGTTGTCTTTTTCATTTTTTTAATCAATGCTCAAACAGAAGAATTAACAGATATTTTCATAAATGGTGAGAAGCTTATTAAGACTTAAAAAACTAAACTGAGAGGATCGACATAATGCACAAAGCAGTGATGTTTTTGATGAATACTGTGTTTTATTTAAGAGAAGGATGATACTCAGCATCTGAATTCACACCAACAGCATGAAGTCAACACGTTAAAGTCTGATTTAAGTCACTTTTAATTTGTGTGCAGTGATTGACTTGGTACTTGGCACTGGTTTGAATTGTTCACAGTATAATCTAAAGTTTATTGACAAAAAGTTAATATATCAAGCAGCAGAAAAACAGCTCATTAAAAAGTCAAAAACATTTTTTTTTCTACAACCAAACCACCAGCCGGCGTAGCATTTTTGTAGTTTTTTGACTCAATATTCCAAAGAAAATAACTTGTGTCATTTATTAAAAGTAGAGTAAAGCATATTTACATGAAATCTGTGTAAAGCAGAAACGTTCAGGCTCTGGACTGACAGTGTGTTAATTAGCAACTCTTCAAAGTAACACAAAAGGCAGGTCAAACTTTGTGGTCATAATTG
>JAPZDV010000021.1:19045578-19084322 GCA_029814665.1 Acanthurus lineatus | reverse complement strand
AAACAAGAGTAGCTCAGCTGGGTGGAACCGATCTGCAGAGTCCCTAGGATCACTGAGGGACAACCAAAGAGTCCATTATACATACTTACCTTGTTATCTATAACATACCTGGGGTTAAGTCAAAGTACCAAGTGTGTGTCCAAACGACCAAGAATGGTCTGAGACGTGCTCCTAACAACTTTCTGTGGGACACTTTTTGGGTCTGACACTTGGGGAAATTTTTACTCCTACCATTGACTTATATGGGAACTTTAAAATGGCCATAACTTTTGAACAGAATGTTGGAGAGACTCAAGGGTGTTATTGTTGGATTCAGGGTACACACAAATGCGGGGTAAGTCAAGCTCCCATCCCAATAAATCAAAATAACTAATCAGAAAATATATATTTGAGTAAAACTAAACTAAGAAAAAAAACAAGTAAATTATAGAGAAAAAAAAAGTTGAAGATAGTATTTTGAAATAAATGCAGAAAAATTATTTAGTAAAGTAAAAAAAGGCTGCTCAATCTGGAAACAAAAGTAACACGAATTTAAAAGAATCCAATGAATCAAAAAAAGTCAGAAATAAACTATCAGTTAAATAAATTTCATAAATCCAAATTCTATTTCTAAATATTAGAAAAAAATCTAAAATGCAAAAAACAACAAGAAACAAGATAGACAAAATTCACAATGGAAAAAAAGGAAGGAAATACACTTCCTACTGTGTCAGGAAAGCTGTATGCTAAAAAAATAAATAGAAGCCTGATTTTTCAATGGAGGTTTGGCTCCATCTGTTGGACAAAAGTAATCACTACATCAGTTAGGCGTGACACCAGCAAACAATTCACTACCCTGAAAATGGCTCAAATATCTCAAAGTCTCAGTGCAACTAACACTAAATCACTCAGTTTGTAGCCTAAACGTAACTCCACCCCCACACAAGTGTCATTAGTTGTTTACACCATCAGAAACACTCAACAGACACCTGATTTGCTGATCATAACTTGTGTTTTTTTCACCTGCAGATCTACAGATGGAGCAAGGGGTCAAACAGAGAAATTGAAATGCACAGCTGAGCCGATGAAGTTAAGATAAACAGGGCCGAACTCTGAGATGGTAAATTACTTGAGTGCTGATTAATCACCTATAGGTTCAGCTTTACAGACTATTTAATGCTGCAGACAGACATTAGAATGATATTAATGATGTGTTATAAATGAAAGTACTGCAGAAAAGTTGTAAAATGAAACCTACACAGACTGAACAAAAAGGTTATTACATAGTATTATTTACACCAAGGATTTCTTTCAAGTTTGTCTAAGTCCTTAACAGGTACACAACTTAATTTTTAGCTACTGCAAATAATCAACCAAGTACAGGAGAAAGTAGAGAAGGCGGGATAAAGTAGTGTGAAAAAATTCTATAAAATTGATATAATTAACCATCTAAACTGAATGTGTTACCCTCACCAAACCCTTATAAGTTACAATAAAACCAAGTTGCAATCCTCATTAAACAGTCTGGACTTATGGTGATTCAACTTTGATCCTCATGTCAATAGTCTAAGTTGCTTTACATTGATATGGAATCTGTTTAAAGTATAAACACGTACAGCACTGTGTGTGTTTTTGCTTTTTTTTCAAATGAGCCTATTTGGTGGTTTTAGGTCAAAGGACAGATAAATTAGTGTAAATCAACAAATGTATCAGTGCATTTATTGATTAAAAAAATAGTACTTTTGTGTGATACTAACACAAATCAAGATCCTTAATCACAAAGTGTTTTATTCTCAAAGTACACATTTAATAGCAACATTTCAACTGAAAAAGGGACAGGATCTCAATCTTGAGTGTTTTTGCTCCCTTAAAATGGCTATTTTTGGAGTGTCACACTATTAAAAGGAGTATTTCTATTATAATGCCCCACCACCTCATTATCCTTTATCTAATGGAGTCGTTTATAGGTGAGGTTTTTCTGTAACAGTGGAAAACTAAACAAACAAACAAAAAAGGTAAACTTTTACTTCACTAGTGGCAATTATGGACTGAGGTAAATAATTTTACAACCCAAGTTCTAAGACTTGAGGCACTGTGTAAAATCTAAATAAAAACAGGTTTCAATCATTTGCAAACAAACAGAGGAACAGAGGAACAGTTGGAGGAAGCGTCCCCAAGCCAAACCTATTACTAATCAACCTGTTAAACTGGGAAATGTTTCTACAATGTAATTTTTGGACCACTGCACCACTTTCCCAGTCCTCTTGTTACCCCTGACCCAATAAAGATACATTTTAAGCTTATGAGGTAAAAATATTGAAGATATTGTTATTGTATTCTTTTAATTGAGAATATTTTTTAAAAAGGGTTAGCAAATAGGAAACTGGGTTGTACAAAAATTCCTTTAAATGAAATTCCGCTCTGATCTTACATGATAAAGGATAATTAGACACATTAATACTGCTGATCAGTAACAGTCCCCAGTTCCCTTAATGTAGCAGTAACAAAAGTGCAGCAATGGCAGCTAGTTATTTTTACAATTCATGAAATAATAAACATTGACATTGGAATTATCAACATATTAGTTTTTTTCACAAACAATACAAAAGGAGTGACCATGCCCATAAAAATACTTGTGTACTTTTATAAAGGAAACTTGAATTTATTTTAATCCTCACAGTGAAATGTACTCGTTTCAGGAAATTTAACAAATAAAACTGCTGGATAATTTAAATAATGTTTAGGATTCAATTTGTACACTCAACCCTAAATTGTATTCTGACTGTTTGGAAGTATTTGCACAAAGTTATTTTTAAAAATGTATAAAATGTAATTTCTTTTCAAGGGAACAGTGTGCACTATTTGTCCCTTTTTGCAAACTTCCAGGGTAACGTCAGTCAGAGCAAGGAAGAAAGTTGGCAAATGTAACTAAAGGAGGCAAAGTAACATGACACACTTACAGTAACTGGATCCAGCATAGTTACTGTACATCTGATGCATTATTAAACAGAATTACTGAATTATTGAGTTAAATTTCAATGACAGATTTCCACATTGAACAATCCAAAATTAGTTTATCAGCATTCAGAAAATAAGCTGTGATATTTCTTTGCGATGTCCTGTGCGACAGGAGGAGGACACGGCATCAGCGGGAGTCGAGGAGGCCCCAGACACAAGCCTGACACCTCAGTCATCAGCTGCTTATTCACTCCTAGATTAAAGCCTGCCAATTACAATATAGCAGTTTGAAAGGTAGAGAAAGGCAGCTGTTAAACAAGAAAATAATGTTTATCTTGCATATGATTTGTTAAAAAAAATATCATGATACATCTGTCACTCACCAAGTTTCATAGCATAACTGAGAAGCTCTTGCAGGTTGAACTGCTCATGGAAAGTCAGAAGATGAAGTCAGATGTCAGTAAACAATATCAATGCAAAATATATTTTTTTTAAAGTCAGAGCCAACAACAGTGAAATGAGCAGTACCTGTATCTTCCTGGCTTGGGTGAGGTCTCCATTCTCATAAGCTGAAATGAGCTTGTTGATGTGACATCCTAAATAGTTATAAGTGCTGCCGGCAGAGGAATGAATACAAAATTACATAAATGCTTGTTTAACAGTGAGTGTCAATGGAGACAAAGCACTATACATATGTAGGATCTACACACTGACCTGCCAACTGCCCCGTGACCTCCCATAGCCAGAGCTGCAAGGAGTTGCTTGAGCAAAGTGAAAGAAAGTTGGTTTTAGGCTCAGTTGTAGAGAACAAGGCCACAACATGTCATTCAACTATCACAGCATAAAACAGATGAACCAAAACAAAATTTGAGGAAGGAAAAACTAACCTCATCCATGCCGTAGAGGACTGACCAATGAGGTTGACTGTGGCTGACACACTGGCCAAAGTCCATCAGGTCACTTCCTGAGAACTTCACACCTCTAAAGGAGGGAATAAGCTTCTCAATATCTTCTATGACATCTCTTGCCAGCACTGGAGTAATACAAAAAAGACCATCTCACATTCAGGTCTTCTTTAGTACAGCTGGTCTGACATTTATACAATGTGTTGATATGAGACTGCAAAATGCAAAACCAGTCATCAGGGGCACCAACCATTAACACCGGTAACAGCTGGAATGTGATAATAATAGAAGGGCAGAGTTTGGGCAACTGAAGCCACTTCCTGGAGGAACACCCTTAGTGCAGCTATAGCAGGATGACAGGGACAGCAACAAAAAAATGTTCATAATGGAAAGTTCTGTTTTTCATCTGAGCTTGACAAGCACAGTATTGGAATGTGAATGATATTAAACATGTTAATAATGCTTTTCTAATAAAACCAGTGCATACCTGCACTGCCAGGCTTGAAGAAGGAGGGGGCAATTACTGCTATCCCATCAGCCCCAACCCTTGCTGCATGGATGGCCTGGGGGGGAAAATGAACATCATTAGGGAGAAAAATGAAAAACAGGAAATTAAAAAAAAAAAACTGTGGTAGTAGTTTATACAGTATATCAGTGTAGTGCAGAGCTTCTAAGCCCGAGGGAGTCTTCAGGACCCCCTCAAACCTGAGAAGCTCACCCCTGGTTTTTGTCTGATTTTGACATGCATATATAAATACTGTACATAATTAAACCCAAAAGTAGGAATAGAATAAAATGCAGTAAAAATGCAAATGACTTTCAGTCTTTCCACTTGCACACACTTAAGAAAATTAGGTGTCAAAAGCCATAAAAAAGCGTGAAATCATACGCTGGATGAAACTGCATCCACTATTAAAACAAATGAAAACTCTATCAAAAATATGTGATGGAAATAAATCTGTTAAAAAATACCAAGTTAGAATTTATTATGGAAGAGTGTGGAAATCTTTTTTTTTTCAAGAGAACTTTGATTGTTAAATTTAACTTGAGGATGAGGATTATTTGAAATGATGTTGAAGGTGAAGCTAAACTTAAAAAATGGGAACAGACTTTTCTGGTTTAGTACATTTCCACAGTTTATTAGGAAAGACTTATTTACCCGTGTTGCACAAAACAGTTCCTGAGAAAAAAGCTGATTCATTGCATTATGCCTGTTTTATATCTGTTAACTCTGCATTGTGAGACACACCTCCTAGTCCTTTTGTGAGTCCTGTGTTTGATTAACATTCAAAAACTGATAGAGGTGATATCAAGACAAGGCTCACCAGTTCTTGGGAATCTTTAAGGCTCATGCAGCCCACATGCACAATCACCTGATCCATTCTGTCAAAACACATGAATATATAAGAAATATCACAAACCGTCAACTAATTTTCTTCTGCATGACACTCAATATATGAACAAATCTGCAGACTAAGAGGCTGTGTGGTCACTTACTTTCCTTTAGCTTTTTCACACCACTCCTTTGCCAGGCTCTTCCTCTCTGCAACACTGAGCGACATACTCTCTCCGGTGGTGCCATTCACTGTCAGCAAGTAAAGTCTTATCTCAGTTACATTAATTTTTTTCCCAAAAATGTATCTCATAGTGAAAAAAGAGAATGAACTTTCCCTAATCTAGCTCTAATAGAGCAACATGCTATCAGAATGATGCATTAGTATGCAATATGGCATTCAAAATTCCAAAAAATTAAAGGGAACAAAAGACACCTAAGTTTATGGTATACTGTCATAAAAAGATTATCTAAAGCAAAGCTTAGCTTGCCTGGCACCATTAGACCCTCAGCAAAGGAGAAAAGGGTTATGTTTTGACAAAAAATTGTAGGGGCCCATTCATAAAAGGGTCTAACGCTCCTATGGCTGAGTGTGCAATACATGCCAAGGCAAGGACGTTTTTTCGGTAATGAACAGTCAAGCAGACAATGAAAGTTTGATAAGAAAGAACCTAAAACTATTATGTGGCACAAAGATCAGGACAAACATCTCCTGCAGTAAGAAGGGTGACAGATATATCACTGAAACCTGCATGGAAACAGAGAGATCTTGGTGAAAACTATGATGATTCACTGGAATTAAGAGAAGTGTGAAATGCAACAGTAAACACTTTTGACATACAGGAAACATGGACTAGCCTTGATTGATGTAGAGAAAAGGGCAGCTTTTGTATCTTTACTCTGTCTAATCTTGTGTTTCTGTTCCAAGGACAGTAAGAGACTGACACAAACCAAACCCTCAATCAAAACAATGTTAGTCCTATTTTGCAAGAAAGGTGGTATAAAAGTGGGAATCAATAAATAGCATATTCACTACAATTACAAATCATAAGTGTAAAAGGTCCAGCTGACATACTGGTTCTTCTTTGAAGCAAATATGAAGCAAAAACTAGTAAAATTAGAGGCATTCTTTTAAAATAGCTGAACTGCTGGTTTTTTGAGCACTAATAGTTATATGTTTCAATAGGTGGGATTTGAGATTGTCTGCATTGTGTGGCACATACACAATAATGGTTAGCAGGAATACATGTGCAATTGGACATTAATCAAATTCAAACTTTAGGAACACACTTTTTTTTCATAAAGGTGCTATTTGTAACATTTTAGCACCAGTTATAGTACAATTGTAAAAGAAAACTTTACTGGTTAAATTTACGTGTGGCCAACAAATATGGTCATTGATCATGCAACTCAATCTTTACTGATGGATCACAATACAAAGTGCAGTGTTTATAAATCCAGCAGTTAGACTCCTGGTTTCCACTCTAACGACTCCTGAAATGCAAACAGTTTCTTGTCTTTAAGTCAACATTCATTATGTTGTCACACACTTCTGCACTTCAAGATAACATGTTAGACTACGCATAAACCTTTAACATACACTACACAGTACTGATGCAATTTGTAAAGCACTTGTAAGATGTGATGCCTTTTTTTGTGCTCAAATTTTCATGAGGCAGAGCTTCCCTTTCCTTTGCGCATTGCATTATGGGACATTAGTGTTTATTGACAGCAAACTAAAAAAATTACCATATTTTGTACATATGCGGTCCAGTTTGAGAACAGTTGAAATAAGTGAGTTAAATAATTAACCAACCAATCAATCAATAAACAGCAAACAGGTAACTATTTTAACGATCAGGTATTAATTTCAGGGTTTTTCTAGCAAAAAAGTCACATTTTTGTTGGTTTAAACTTTTCAAAATTGAGAATTTAATGTTTTTCTTTGTCACAGATGATATAAAGTTAATATTGTGGATTATTCTTTTTGTCAGATGGGACAGGGTTAGACAATACAAGACATCTGAGGACATCAAGTGGAACTCAAGCAAAACACATAGTGGACTTTAACCACTTTCAGACATTTAATGACGAATGATTAATTTGAAAAATGACACTCATAAGATTGTATATGATCAAAGTAATTTGTTAGCTGTAGGTCTTTGTTTGAGTACACTTTATTTTGTCACTTTCCAGGGTTTCATAAAGATTGTCAGGCCCGACAGATACACTGCATTTTGTTGAGTAGCAAGTAAATGCACACAGTTATGTGATAACAGATGATATTTAAAATGAATTGCATGACCGACAAATCATTTAAATCCTATCATTATAAAAAATTGCAATTCTATTATAATATGTGGATGAACAAACAAGCTGACCTGCATTTTATTCCAAACCTACCTGACTGCATTTCATGGGATGCACAGTGTACAACACATTAAACTATGTCAATAAACTAACAAATAAAACCTGCAATATCATGTAAACTAAGAGCACAGACTATGACAAACATAAAAAGGAAGAATTTACTTGTAAACTTACCAAATATGTTTTTGACACCTTGCTTTTTTGTCAAGTAGTCAATATATGGTTCAATCTCTACCAGGTTGATCTCCCTGTTTTGGAAAAATTGGAATAACATAGGACAATACATTTTGTAAAAAGGGTACTTCATAAGTTAGAACACTCAGGTATTTTAAGAGTGTATGATGACAGTTCCTAGATGTGTTTGCACTCACTTCTTTTTAAATTTTTTTTTCATGGATGCTGAATGTGTATGATCATGCACTAAACACAAAATTCAGAGCAGAAAAAACACAGACAAAGGTGGGCGATTTTTCATTGCTACTTACCCCTCTTTGGTAAACGGAGTAAATGTGGCTGCAACCAGTCCCTCCAGTCTTTTAGCAGCAACGGGAGCCATACCTGACATTACTTATGTCATAAAAGCCGACAAATGTCAGAAATCAGAAGCTTTATGCATCACAATAGCTTGTTATTGAAAGCAAAACTTTCATTAAATTTGCACCTTGCACCTACATGGAATCCCAGTAAATATAGCGGTTTTATTATTCAAGGTAAAGTCAGATGTAGCAGTGACAAATATGATCGAAATTTACGCAACAACCTACCTGCTCGAACGCCTTTCCTTCAGTGCGTCGTGGACATCAGTTTCTCTGAGGAGGGGGAGTATGGTACTAGTTATACCGGTAACTTATTTTCACTGACATAACAGATTTGATGACATTCCTGTCATGCGAGAACGTCTCCGTCAAGTGATACCGCAAAGCTTTATGGGAAATGTAGTTTATGAACAAAAAGAGGAAGGTAAATTGGGAAAAACACGGGCCTCCTTCAGTTCTTAATAAGGGAAAAGAGGTATACAAGCTGACACTAACAAGTGGTACAGTAGGAAAATGAAAATTACCTGATGGCTGCCTGACAATGCATCCAAAATAATACAATAATGGCTAATTTTTTTCTCTCTTAGCAGAGGCCACTGATAAACGTGTTGCGTATACGGACTGTGAGAGTTAACGCAATCAAGAAGAATGGTCGTAGCTCTGGTCAAATTATGCATTTATTTGTTTTCAAAATACGTTAACAGTAGTTATTATCAAAGATTAAGTTAATAGTGACCTAGAGATGTGAGCATATTGATCCGCGCGAGGTATTGACGTTTTTTTTAACAACCTTTTATTTGCAGCATTGAAGGCAACACCAATTAGAATCAAAGGACGGGCTGTGTCGACTTTTAGGTCCCTTATTTGGACTCCCAGGTAGCTTCTCCGCCTACTCATGGAGGAGGCTCTTAAACAACTGGTTATTCTTAAATATGGGTTGCAGATTCTTTCTAGTATGGTTACAGACACCAGGGAATTACGTCTGTAAATCCCAAACAGGTAAAATGCGATTTGTTTGTCGGTTTGTGAGAAAATGCTACCTGGCAAACTAAACTCGGGGCAGAAATAAAAGTGGTTACAGGAAGCGGATGTTGTTGACGTTTTCTTCGCAACGGCATCCGGTTCAGAATACAGGCTAGATTGGCAAAACAGCAAATACAGTAAAACTATCTACTCTAAAACCCGAAGGACGGAGAAAACAGGCCGCTCAAGTTCGTCACTCAACAATGGACGTGGTTTTCATTGATTTTTTGTTTGTTTTTCTCTGTTTCTCCGTTGTCACCGGCTCGGCTAGCTAGTTAGCACAGCTGGCTAACTGGCTAATTTAAGCCTGACAAGTGCTCGGCTGCTTGTCTGACTGACAAACGAAAGAGAGCTGTCAAGATGAGGAAATAATTAACTCACATCTTTTCGATTAACACGCCAGGTTGATAACAGGGGATTGGTATGGACAGAAGCGTCCAGGGACTGTTGCTTTGACTTATAAATTGACCGTATGTTTTTTTTTTTTTGAGTACGGAAACGATTTGAGAAGTAAGATTATTAACAAATAAGACAAGGACAGCGAAGCCCGGTCTGGATTGTCATAGTTTACTGCGAGTGTAAACATGCGAATGTTGTCTCGATAGCTAAGAAGGCTAGACGTCTACTCTGTCGCTGTTGCATGAAGATTACATGTAGAAAATAAGATTATTGTAGTTTTCATATTTATATCACAGGATTCATCTGACTTTGGCAGAAATAAATCTATCGTTAGTCTTTTTAAGTCGACGTGTCACATCTGTGTACAACAGGTCCTGTTGACAGCTTGGAAAAGTAAACAGGTGTGACAGACCAACCTGCTCACAGGACTTGGAGCAACACTGCACTATAAGTAATGCCTAACATGTCTATCAGTTACTCCTAGATATCCAATTACTTGAAACGACAACATTCCTACATACAGTTTGATTGCAATTTTGCTGCAGTTGCACATGTTAAAGTGCACATTGTACTGAGTCACTTTAACTCATAGTCCTGTTTTTGACATCTACTGAGAAACACAGATGGAGCTCAGGTGGCCAAGATTGAGCAACAGAGTTCGGATTATTCCGTGATGCTTTCTGGAGCTTTTGATGATCATCAACATTTACGGTAAAGTAGACAAAAAGTGCTTTAACATGATCTCAGAGATATAACATTAATGGGATGCTGTAGGTTTATTGTTCTTGGTTGTTTGAGCTGTTGGTTAGGGCAGTTGTAATGATTAGGTATATGCTCAGTGACTCTCTCAGAGCCAAACTATAGTCATATGTAGATTCATATAATATTGCCAAGCTACCACAATGCCGGCCGTACTGTTCTTACTGACGCTGCTTGGAGGGTTGTGCAGCTATGGACAGGCCATGTCACGGGAAGACAAGAACAGGTTGAGGTGAGTTGAGAAAAACACATCAGTGGAAACATTTCCTCACCTAGAAAGATGTTATGCACACTGACTTGAATCTGTGTTTTCTCCTCGCCGAAGGAACCAAGTGGTTGAGATGTTTGACCATGCATATCAGAATTATATGGTAAGTTATCTATGTTCACTGG
The DNA here is from genome assembly GCA_029814665.1 of Acanthurus lineatus. Lineage (NCBI taxonomy): Eukaryota > Metazoa > Chordata > Actinopteri > Acanthuriformes > Acanthuridae > Acanthurus > Acanthurus lineatus. The sequence goes on along the minus strand of JAPZDV010000021.1, from coordinate 19,073,667 downwards.
ATATGTTTTGAAGAATGTAAGTTTCTAGTGAAAGGAATTTCATGTAGATAATTTTTGTGCCAAGGCCATGACATTTGAATTTCATTTGAAACAAATAGCACCTTATTAGTTCACCAAGGAGGTTTTTTTTTAAATTTTATTTCAATGCATCCTTGTCCATACTGGTCTCATCTAGTGTAGAGAACATCTACTGTCAAAGCTAAGATGTCATATTCTTCTTGGTATGGGTTGATTAAAAACCATAATAACACTTCTCTGATATTTGGTTCATGTTTTTTAATATCAGTCCCAACTAGCTGTTAGAAACTTTTGTTCATGTTGGATAACACAAAACATCATGTACATATTGAGGTGACTGAGGCCTAATTAGGCTGAGCTGGTCTCCTTAGGGATAAAAGAAAGAAGAAAAAAAACTGAAGGTCAAAGCATTTAGTTTAAAGTGTGTGTGTGTGTGTGTGTGCGCATGCTTATTCTCCTTCATCAGGACCATGCATACCCAGCAGATGAGCTAATGCCTCTAACATGCAGAGGAAGAGTACGTGGGCTTGAACCAAGTCGAGGTGACATAGATGACGCTCTGGGAAAGTAAGTAGCATGAAGTCTAACACTTTAATGAAGCACTCATGATGCTATTTCACACGAACACATCGTCTACACACTTCACAAAACTTGGTGGAGGTATATTGTACTTCTGCTGTACCAGCCAGTCAGGTTTGGACGCTTTCCTTTTTACTTGAGTGAAAAAGTGTCCCCAAACTTTTGACTGGTACTGTGCATGTTACATAAACATCAACATGTTCATAATATTTGTGAGGCACTGTGAAAACCCTTTTAAACAGTTTTTGTTTCCCTCTGTTAGGTTCTCTCTGACTCTCATAGACACGCTGGATACACTGGTGGTAAGTATTGTGTATTTTCCATGTTAAGTCATCCTACAGTCATTTTTCTGCTTCTCATATGAAGAAAACAGAGAGTAATGCATCATGCACACTGTACAAAATATTATACCGCGATTTTTTGTTTTCTCTGTGAGTCTTTTAGAGTTTGGTGAACTTTTGAATTCATCAAACAATCAAAATTACATATTTTTAAAGACATTTGTTGGGTCAGTCATCTGATGAACATCCTGAATGTTTGAGTCCATTGTTAAACTATGAAATAGCCAGGTTTCATAGTCAAATATTATTGAGTCATGTGTGTATTTATATTTTGTTTGTCTGTTGCTCATCTCACTTATTACATATGGCATGATGTCACATGCGTTGGACTGGCAATTATCATCATTTTATAGTTATTCACCTTTTCACCTGCATGGCAGAAGAGAAGAGGGGGGATGTGTGTTTTCCAACATCGTTTGCTGATTACAAAACCCACAGTGATCACCTTTGTTTTATCAACTTCGTTTTCAGGACTATGTTTCTGTTTTTGAAATAGAAAATAAATCCCTAAGCTCCCACTGTGAAGTGGAACTGGATTATTCAAACGGCACGTCAGAGAGGTGTTTGTGTTTGTTCCCTGTCTCAGCCTCTCAGCGGCTCATGGTAGTTTAAAAAAGTCGCTACATGTATTATTTCTCATTACCAGCTTTTGAACAAGACAACAGAGTTTGAGGCTGCAGTGAGGAGAGTGCTATCAGATGTGAGGCTGGACAACGACATTGTGGTATCCGTCTTTGAAACCAACATTCGAGTCCTTGGGTGAGATTGGACTAGATTATCAGCATTCATTAATGGTCAAGATATAAAATGTTAATGCTCTGTATGACATTCAGCACTGAGTGTACTTTCTGACAGCAAAGGCATCAAACAGGACAGCTATCCAAAAAGATTCTAGTGATAAGAAATCACAAAAATTCTGCTGTACTTAATGTGTTTTTTGTGTGTGTGCATGTGTGTGTTCAGAGGTCTGTTGGGAGGGCACTCCATGGCTATGATGCTGAAAGAGGGAGGTCAACACATGCAGTGGTACCAGGATGAGCTTCTTCATATGGCCAAAGACATCGGTCTCCGACTTCTGCCAGCCTTCAACACCAGCAGTGGCCTGCCTTACCCCAGGGTGAGACACACACACACACACACACACACACAGGAATACCTCAACAGAGCCTCAGAAACATGTATTTCAGATTTGCATCTTCTCAGATCATGACCACACATTTTCATCTTCTGCTTCACTGCTCTATTTGCAGCTGCCACAGCCTCTAAACACAGTCATTTTCATGCCTGAACAGTTTTCATTCACAGTCTCTTGCAAACCAAATGTGACTCTAAAAAACTTTTTTTTTTTCCTGTGTGACAGGTGAACTTGAAATATGGTGTCAGGGGTCCTGAGACGAGGACAGGTACAGAAACAGACACCTGTACTGCATGTGCAGGAACCATCATCCTGGAGTTTGCTGCCTTAAGTCGCTTTACTGGGGATCCTGTGTTCGAGGTATCAGACTTTATGTCAAATAGTAAGATCTTTCAGTGGTACATTAATGTGTTAGAACTTTTTTATTTGTTTTAAAATGCATAAAATTTACCTCTTACTTTATTTTGGATGTTAATAATGCAAATATTCAAACCACAGTTTTTATTAAGAAAACCAATTGAAATATCAACAGTCATAGTGTTGTTACTCACAATGTGAGTAAATTTATGCAGTTGATCTGTGAAATATTAATATTTTAATCTTTGCTTCTTTAGAATAGAGACTTTAATTGCAGAAAATTGTTTATAAGTAACTCTTTTAAGATGTAAAACTACATTGTCATATTGTACTTCCTGTGCACACGCTTTGACTTATTTACTTATCATCCCTGTTAAACAGCAATGTTAAATTCATAGACAGCTTCAGTAACAGTGTTCAGCAGTCACACCCTACGGTAGTCTCATCTTTCTTTGCTTATCTCTAATCCAGGTTACACTTTGTTCTTCTCTTTTTGAGATCAGGTTGCAGGGATTAGCTTAATGAATCCACCCTCTTGTTTGATGACACATGAGTAATGTAGTAGCATTCATGTGTTCAGTGAAATTCAGTTTCCTTTTCCATTGTTGTACCACTAACGTCTTTAAAAAGCTCATCTCATCATATACAGATAAAGAATTTGGTGAAGAATATTGATCATTTTTATGACAAGGAAAATCTTAATACCGATTTTCATAGCTTCAAGCAGGTATTGTGTGCTTTTTTAATGTTTTCAATGCCAATCATGTTAGTTTTCTCTCTACATTACATTATTCCTAGTGGGGACTGCGCACATTTTGTGTAATTAGGGATACCGAGGCTTATCGCCTCTCCTCAGAGGATACAAAATCCTATTCATTCTGTCTTTTTTATCATGAAAACAAGTGCTTGCAGACTTGTTAACTGCTGCTAGGCATAGTTTCTTTATGTTCTTCTTTGTATCCTAATATTCACAAAAAATCACTGTGTCAAAATAAATTGCATTGCAGTTAATTTAATTTAATCTTAATGGATGTAATTATTTACACCTATGCTTTTCCTTGTGTGATTTGTCAAAATATCATCTATGAAGGTGACCTACCTCCTGTGTAAAAAAATTGTATTTAAAAAACTGGATTTTGTCTTGACAAAATGGATTTATATAGTGAAATTTACATTTTATACAATGAAACTCTGTAGCTGCATTGACATGTTTAAACATTGCAGAGTACTCTTGGATTTGTGATTTTTAGTTTGAAAATGTTCTCTGTGCTATAGAACTAAAGTCTGGGACTGGTTCAATTCCTGGCAGAAGTGGAGTGCTGAACAAGCACAGAGTCAATCACTATAATCTCTTTAGCAGTGGACAGCCACTGCAGATTAACTTCTTTATTTCTTTAATCAATAATGCACCCCTCCTCACACACAGGCCCATGCACGGCGAGCCATGGACTTTTTGTGGGAGAAGAGACAGAGAAACAGCAATCTGGTGGGAACTACCATCAACATCCACTCTGGAGAGTGGGTTCGCAGGGGTGAGAGAAGGGAAAGAGAGGACCTCAGGGGGTGGCAGGGGGTGACATAACTGATTAAGGGGGAGGAGGAAATGGTAGAGACGTTTTAGCCGATATGAACATTAGAAAAGAGAAAAAAAGTCTTTCTGTCTGGGTTGGAGGGAATTTGATTGAGAGGGGGTTTTAAGGGGTAAAAACAGAACATTTGTTTTATTTATCATCTGATCTCTCTCGTCTTATTGAATGATTGTGACTGTGTATTTCCAGACAGTGGAGTCGGAGCAGGAATTGACTCATACTATGAATACCTGCTAAAGGCCTACATCCTCTTGGGAGATGACCTGTTTCTGCAGCGGTTCAATATTGTAAGGGGAACAAACAAACACACACAAACACACCAGCACACTCACACTTGTAGAGCAATTTGATGCCTCTCCGTCTGCATAATATCATTTTGTCACAGTGGCATCTCCAACATAAAACAGCGTCATACTTTTATGTTTGTCTATTGAGGATTCAGTTTAGTTCTTCAGCACAGCAGTTTACATTCAAAAGTGCTTTTAAAACATTTTTCCCCAGTAAATTCAGTTATTAATCCTCAGACTCACGTTGATGTATCTGTGTATATCACCATGCACCAGCCTGTTGTTCAGCTCTCAATCCTTCCACTTTTTTATGTCCCATTTAGCACTATGCATCTATAATGAAATACATTAGCCAGCCTCCGTTGCTGCTAGATGTCCACATCCACAAACCTCTGCTACCTGCACGCACCTGGATGGACTCTCTGCTGGCTTTTTTCCCTGGACTTCAGGTCAGATTGGATCACGTATATTGGAGCTTTTACTCTTCCTATTTTTTTTTTTTTGTGCCATTTCAGTAATGCTGTACTTACTTTTGATTATGTGTCTCAGGTGTTGAAGGGAGACATTCGTCCTGCCATCGAGACCCATGAGATGTTGTATCAAGTTACAAAGAAACACAACTTCCTCCCAGAGGTAATCAGCTGGGTGTATTCAATTTGATGTACCACATCAAGTTGAGACATAGTGTCATTTCACCATAACTTCTACTGACTCCATATGGCTTGAGTTTCAAAACACAACTTTTTGGAAGTGAACAAACCTGTATCTCATGCCACACGTCTGCATTTTAACTTTGTCTGTCTTTTCCAATTACAATGCCTGGATCGGTGTGCTGACCCCTCTGTCCTTCTCCCTCTATGTCCAGGCCTTCACTACTGATTTCAGGGTACACTGGGCCCAGCATCCCCTGAGGCCTGAGTTTGCAGAGAGCACCTATTTCCTTTACAAGGTAATTTATCAAGGAAGCTGGACAAAATGCAGACGTTCTCTTTTCACTGCCACAATACAGTACTAAATGTCTCTTATCATGCATTTTGCTGAATGGTTACGTAACTAGTTTGTATCTTACATCACTGACTTTGATCTCAAGTTTCTGAAATTTGACCAAAATCCAAAGTACACCAGGACTCATTTACAATATTACAGAAACACAGTCTCTATTTATGCAACTATTATGCGGCCTCCAGCATTCAGACCACTAATTAGCGTTCATAATTATCATACTTTGCCTTTGGCTTTCTGGTGTCTTGTAAAAATAAATGAAGGAGCATAATATGGTAAAACATTGAGATAATTTTGTCTGAAGACTTTATGTCTTTGTGTCTTACCGCAGTTCACTGGAGCCTTTTTCATAACTGCTATATTGTCCTCTGTTATGATCATACTGCTGTCCCCTCATCCCACCCCAGGCCACAGGAGACCCTTATTACCTGGAGGCAGGTCGCACCATCCTGGACAACCTTAATCGCTTTGCTCGTGTCCCCTGCGGCTTCGCTGCAATGAAGGACGTACGCACTGGGAGCCATGAGGACAGGTGAGCATATAAAGACTCGGTATTTATAGGATGATGAACTTTAAAACTGTAATTGAACGTTAAGATGTGCTTTACATAATGTACCATCAGATGAACATTTCATGGCATAAGCTACAACAAGTGAAAGGAAAGAAAAATTAAATAGTAGGTTAAATGAAGTGTTATATATTGATCGCTGGAGGCACTGAACTATAGAACGATAGTGAATTCACAAGGCGAATATTGATATAACAATCAAAAATGCACAGTAATTTGTAATGTACATCAGTTGATATATATGTTCTCTAAAAAAGCATGCAATAACACAGAGATACTTCCCTTCGATGATTTAAAGAGTTGAGACAAAACTGTGCACCGACGTAAAGTGCACAGCCATTTTAAAAATAGATTTTATTTGTAACATTGACATTAAAAAGCATGAAATTCTGAACTAACAGTAGTTTAAAATATCCACTTTGTTAGCCTTGAGCCTCTTATTATTCAACTCTCTCCTGTCAGAATGGACTCCTTCTTTCTCGCTGAGATGTTCAAATACCTATTCCTGCTGTTTGCTGATGCCGAGGACTTACCGTTTGATGTGGAGGACTATGTCTTCACGACGGAGGCACATCTGCTGCCCCTGTCCCTCTCCACAGCCCCTCACTCTTCATCTGTTCCCTCAAACAGAACGGTAATCATGATATTATTGATTTAAAATGTAATAAATTGATGAAAGCATTTTCACATTCCAGTTCCTAACAGAATCTATAATATACTCATGATATTTAGTCAGAAGAGGAGCTGGATGACTCAAACTTCGATTGGACCTGCCCCAACACGCGTCTCCTGTTTCCTGATCCCGCCTTCCCTCGCAACCTGAGAGAACCAATCCGAAGTGCTGTCGACAAAAGCTGCCCTCGTCCTGCTCCATACAGGTGTGTTTACATACAGCTGTGTCCATGTTTCTATTTCTAGTTTCTATTTGTGTTTTCTATTTTCCTTAGCTGCTATATATCTTCCTTGCTTTTAACTGCTTCCTCAGGGAGCCTGGTATGGGCCACCCACCTCTCAGGGCTCAGGACTTCATGGCCAACAACCCTGAACATTTGGAGCTGCTGAGGAGGATGGGAGTCAGTCTAATCCATCTGAAAGATGGCAGAGTGCAGCTGGTTCAGCATGCAACTCAGGTAAAAAATTTAGCATCAAGGATAAACCTAAAAAACGCCACCACACTTATCCAACCACTGGGTGTGGAAATGATGAAGGAACAGCACACACAATCCTGCAATTTTCAAAATACTGCAAAAAAAACCTTCTCTATAACATACAATATCTCTAGAACCAATGAGGAAAAACTACCTTAAATATTGGAAGATGTAGTTTGTTTTTAAAAAGCATAAACACATTAAGTATTTATTTACTGCATTATGAAGTGTGCAAGAAGTGCATGATGTCTTCAAAATTTGTAACAGCTTGTGTGTTATGTATGTATTATGTAAAACAACTATAGAACATTTTGTAATGCTGGTGCCATTGCGTCAAGAGACTCTACAAACCAAGGTGTTTTTTCCATCCTGACTTTGCAAAACCTCTTTTCCTCTCTTCTCCCACTCCTGCACACCCACACCCAGGCGGTGAGCGCCGTGGCAGCAGAGGATGGCGTGCGTTTCATGCAGGAGATGATGGAGCTTTCCAGCCAGCAGCAGAAAGAGCAGCTGCCTCCCAGAGCCATTCAGATCGTCTCGCATCCCTTCTTTGGCAGGGTTGTGCTGACCGCCGGCCCAGCGCAGTTTGGCACAGACCTGTCCAAAAGTTCCACAGGGGTGAGTGGGTTTTGTAGTTCCTCCAAGCTGCCTGGTTTCACATGGGCACTTTACTGTCCACTGTTTGTTTTCCCTAAGAGAGCCATTCACGTTTCCCGGGTATTTTTAAGAGAGCACTTCCTGTCCTAGAATATTTTCCTAATTCAAACAAATGAAAGGCTGAGTGCTTGGTTTAAGCACCACAATGCATCATGTAGGATTAGACTGCAGCACTACACAGCCCATAATAATAAAACATGTCCCTTCATTCTCTGCAGTCATCCTTTTGTCCTCTCTCCTCCTGTGTGCAGGTACGAGGCTTTGTGACTGTGGCTGAACCCTACAGTGGCTGCGCTGAGATCAGCAACGCTGAGTATGTCCAGGGTCACATCGCTCTGCTTCAGAGGGGACAGTGCATGTTTGCAGAGAAGGCCAGACACATACAGAAGGCTGGCGCCATTGGAGGCATAGTCATCGGTGAGTGCAAGCAGCTAACGACACAAGACGGGAGATGACTGTTCAATGACTAGATAAGCAGATTATATTGAAGACAGACAGTCAAATGAGGTCCTGCAAATTACAGTGATGGCTGAGTTATACAGCAGAGCTTAAGTATAATTCATGATGATTTTCTGCATCTTTTGAGGGACCTGTCCCAACAGTTGTAAATTTCTAAAAAAAAATAAAATCTCTCATCTACACTGTATTTTCAGTTACAAGATGACATGTTAAGAATAAGACATTTAAGAAACTAGTTGAGACAAAAATCCCCATTCCTAGGGACATATCTTTAAGTCATTTTTTTAGTCGAAAAAACAGCTAAAAATCTGAGGAGATAAATGCAGGAAGCAGGAACCATCAATATTTTGACATGTTTCTTGGCTCAGCAACATTTGGCAGGTTTTTGTGTTTTATGCTTAAAGTTTTGGATCATAATTAACTTAGGCAATAGAAGTTAACAGTACCTCTGTTAATATTCTTTTTTCTACTAATGATTAAACACTTGTGAGTCAACATCTTTGCGAACACAGTCAACACAGCAACAGAAGACTTGACTTGTTATGCCAGCAAATATTACTCAGTAGTCCCACAGGCCAGCAGGCCAAATCCGGTCTGGGCAGAGTCACTTTGCTGCATGGCTAACTGCTGTTATTTTGCAATAGGAAAAGCTAACTGTCTGTTAGGAAGATTATTGTCATGAGTTTATTTTCTGTCATGCAATCAATCGCCCAGTTTGTTTCACCACAACTGTCTCTTACTTGTTCCAGATGATAATGAAGGCAGCAGCAGCGACACAGCTCCCCTGTTTCAGATGGCAGGGGATGGCCGCAGCACTGATGACATCACCTTGCCTCTCCTCTTCCTCTTCCACAAGGAAGGCAACATCCTGTTGGAGGCGCTGAAGGAGTACAGAGAGGTGGAGGTGCTACTGAGTGACAAAGCAAGAGACAGAGGTGTGATGTTACTCATACGGCTCCCTAACTGTTCGAACTCCTCTTTTTGCTCCACTCACTTCTCTCCACAAGATTGATCACATCAGTATGCTCATCTCTCTCCACCGATTTAGCCTCATTACGCGCTCGACTTCATTAAATAAAGATGAGGTGTGGGAATTAAGGCGTTAGTTGAAGTCTCAGAGATCATGACTCATTTCTAAGCCACCCACTAACTGAGGTTACAGTGGTGGATGGTCGAGGTCTACACCCTTATCAATATTGCATCCTCATTCTTTTCCTCTTCTTCACCATTTGCCTAATCCCTCTGTTCCCTGTGGTGGACTGTAACAGTGCCTTGCCTCTCCTCTCTTTCTTGGTTTCTCTTTTTTCATAACCCTCTCCGCTTTGGATGAGCAGCAGCCATATTCAAAGGTAAACCTCTACCTGGCAGCCTCATTGAGGGCAGTAAGTATTCTTTTGCTTCTTTCTTTGTTATTGGCGATTTTCATCCTTCCTCTTGTCTTCATCTCTGTTTCCCCTCTTTATAGTCATGCTCTCTTCTCTCCATCCCTCTCGCTCTGCCCTCCAACCACAGAATTCTGTTTGTGTTTGATCAAAAGCTTAGTGCCATCAGGATTAGATGGACAAGAAGGCTCTTTGTCTTTTTTGTTTGGCTGGAGCAAACTTATAGTTACACATGGTGAGGCTGAAAGGTGGAGCAAGCTGTCACCTGACTTGTGTATTTACACAAACTTCATTGTTGAAAAAAGTTGAACCTATAATTTGTGTTTGGTCCACTTGTCTTGATTTTATCTATATTGTCATACATTGAGCTATGGAAATATCAGGCTTTATGTACTGATGCTGAGAAACCTGACCAGAGCCTGCTGTCATCGTGCTGTATCTGTACCTGGGCCAGGTACAGGATCAGGTGCATAACAGCCACTGACTGTGAAAAAGATGGATGACTTGACAGCTTTTGAAAGTAAAACTTGCTGTTGGCAATAAAGGTCTAAAATGAAGCCCATCCATGTAGCAGATGGGACATGAGTCAAACTAAATTATCAAAGTAAGCATCAAATTAATTTTCTCCAAAGATGCTTTTGTGTGATTTCAGGTAGTTTTTATCATGCTTGTGTTTGTCCTAGTGTTTGTTTTTCATTATTATTAGCTTAGTTTGGATTTGTTCTTTCATGCTAAAATAGAGAGGTGACATTTTATGATTGACAGCAACCCAAACCAGTAATTGACATGTGGGAGGGACCTCGATACCCGTTGCCATCCTTCCATCACTGCCACACACACTCTGGCTCCAAATGACGTCAATAGAGCTTGAAGGCAGCACCTGTTTCAGGGATAATTTGGCTTTATTTTTGTGGGTGAAAGTGGAGATGTGTCGACCATTTTATTTTTTTTTATCATCATTGATAACACCACACTAGGAACTTTAAAAGATCTTATCATCCAAGAACACTGTGTTCTTTAGCAAGCAAACAAATGCTTAGCCACAAATCAATTTATAGCCAGTCCCTCTAATCACGACAACACTGGGCCACAATAAATTGATAACCAGTGCCTATTTGTACTTGAACTAATGTGTCTTGCAGTCACTGTCCTTTCTGTTTTCCTTGCATCAGCCCTCAATCGTGTAAAAAAGGGGAGAGACTCACTCTTTCAAACATTTATCAGTATTTTAAGAGCTGCTTTTTCCCCCACTTTTCTCCGAAACAGATCTTTGCAAATTCACAGTACAACTTTTTGCCAGATTCCTTTTCTCAGTTGACTCTCAGTTTGGTTGTGCAGCTATGTGAGAAAGGCTTTATCCCATGGGAAACATGACTCACCATCAGCATCATGCTGTTATAGTTAACAGCCTCTTCATGAAAACTTGTCTATTTTTGACTGAGAATTGCTACCGGGGGGCATGCTGTATAGATTACTGACAGAGGAGGAGGAAAAGAGGTTTCTGTGAGGTTATGTGTTTGTGTGTGTGTGTGTCCTGCACGTCTTTTTTTTTTTTTTTTGTAGAAACTGTGAGGTTACAAGCCTTTGATTTGTTTCCAGGTGTGGACGTACAAGAAGCGGAGGAAGACTGCACAACCGAGGCGACAACTCCCACCTCGTTTGAACCCACAAGCCAATCGCAAATGAGCACAGTGGAGCTAGACGAATTGGCTTCGGAGGAGGCCGCTCCCTCACAGGAGGAAGTCAGTCCTGTAGACGGAGACACAAGTCCTGCAGAGGAGGTCAGACTACCGGAAGAGGAAGCTAGTCCTTCAGATCTGACGCAACCAAAAGAGGAGAGAGACTCTGAGAGGAGAGAGGAGCCCGAGGCTGAAACAGACTCAAGCAGCCAGTCAGTGGACGAACTGCTGGCTGATTGGCGAGAAGACTTGGAGGCGTTCCAGCAGATGGAGAAGGATGAGCTCTGACAGTCGTCAGGCGCGTCGTGCCCTGTGACTGCGGTCTGAAACCTCGAGGGAAACACATCTTCGCACGTCGCGGGGAGATGTCTTTTGTGACCGTTTCTTCTCTTGCTCTTTGCGTGGATGGTATCGTGCCAAGTCGAGCCCACATACTGTATTTCTGGACCATAAAGGAGTCCTGTTTTAGCCTGGTAGATGGTGGAAAGGAGACCAGGCTTCTTACCTCACTTTCCTCATACAGTTTCTGTCTGTCAGGACAAACCCTAATGATTGACTGTTCGTCACAGCGTCTCACTTTCTGATTCAAAATACTTCTCACACTGTTGTTCTCTCTATGCATTTGTGGCCCCTCTTTGCTTTAATGAATGCCGGTCCAACAACTATGTTCTTACTAATTAAACCATTGACCAATTATTTTTTAATTTATATGTGATTATTTTTGATGATGCATTTACTGTCGCCAGGGTCTGGGGCCTAATCATATTTTACACAATGATATGAGTTGAGGACTTGATTCACATTGATGAGGATTGTTGAAAAGGATCTTTTTATGGCTTTATGACAGACAAACTCAACACCGAACTTCATCTCTCTGGAGGATTTTGTTAAGTCATCTGTCGATGTAAATATGTATTTGTCGAAGTATATTGACTGAAACGATGTACCGCTGCTTCGCTCAGGTTCTGTTTCAACCCCAGTAACAACCTCTGGACCACATCGGGTGGAGCAGACACGCCTTCAGCAGCACGGTGGGATGGATTACAAACCCCTATGTCACCACAGGGGGGCGCTATATGATCTGTCTGTCATGCTGTAGTTGCAGACTGATACTAGGGAGCAGAAATAAGCCAATAAGTTAACATGACTAAATTAAATAAAAACTGAGAGGGAAATCGGGAAAGACTTGCGTGATTCTTTAAGTTTTGCTGTGTTTGGATGTTACAGTTCATTAACAAAAACGTGTAAAATGGGAAGAAGTTCATGAGTTTGGTTGACTTTACCTCTCGAGGATGTAGACAAGGTTCGATCCCAGCAGTTTTGTTTTATTTCACTGGAAACCTGAGTTGTTAAACCGGTTTGTAATGTAAAAGCTGCTCTACAGGAGCATCAGTACAACATGACTACCTAGATTTACAGAGGAAACAGTGAGACACGTTGGCTTTAAGAAGAAAGCGGAATATTTGAGTGAAAGGTGAATATATTACTTTTAAATCATTTACTTTCCAACAGATAGTGGGAGGACACCTACATGAATTCAGTTGAGTCAACCTGATACAGAACTGTAATTGGAAAGTTCTTCGTGTGCACTTTGGCATTACTGTCAAGCTGATTATAGCAGCTGATGAAGAACTAATAGCTTTCAAAAAAGAAACAAAAACAGCATTTATTTTACTAGAAATAACGGTACAAAAAGTCATTACAGCAACATGAATTAACGTATTAGTCAGAATGTCTCTTTTCAGAAAATATCTTTATAAAATAATTCAGATTCATTGTTATTGTTGCACTGACCTGCAACATTTTAATATCATGGTGGGTAAAAACATGTAATCAGGTAGTAGATATAGCTTTCAGATAAATATGGTGTATCTAAAAATGGCCTCTAAAGTGGATTGGAAGTATGAAATCTTAAATTTAAATACTCAAAACACGAGTAACTAAAAAAAGGGAACTTAGTCACTTCACTTAGCACATAAAAGTGACACCAAACATGGGATATTTTATGAAAGTGTAAATGGTTAACAGTGTGTTGTAGACTGATATTTCCCTGCATCATGAATGATAAATAAGCTCCCACAGCCTGAGTCTGGAAAACACCAGCAGCTCGTGTCAGATCACTTTCATCACTTGGGTCCAAAGGCAGAGATTGCTGAGTTGGAGGGGCGCTCCTCAGCAAGATGGCTGCATTGCTGCGCGCAATAGTGGCATCCTGGTGAAATGACGCAAGCCACAGTTTACGTTCAGTGCTCGAGGCTCTGAGTCTCCAGCCTCCATAGCGCAGATCCCGCCCGACAGCCGGAAGACCGCCCGGGCTATCCTCCAGTGGACCGAGCTGAACCGGTTCATCTGAGTAAGTACCGGGGCGAATCGCTGGTTTGATCGTGTCGAGGAGGTGTCGGTAACCCGTCGGTGAGCAGCACGCTCCTGCCTGCGGTTTCTTTCTCTCTTTACTCCTCTCTTTTGTTGTTGTTTCCTGAGAGTGCCGTGATTAGCCGGCGCTTTCCTTCCTGCTTTCTGGGCTCCGCGACTCTCGATGTTTTGTTGTTGTTGCGGCGCAAACGCTGCGTTTCTCTGCGTGTTTACTCGGCGGCGGAGCCACGGCGGAGCTTTTGTAACGAAGTGTGTGCGTTTTCACGGTGTCGGTGTGTTGAAGTGTGTGCTGCCTCGGCTTCGCTTTGGACAGCGCATTTTCAAATTTTTCCACACATCCTGGTTGGCTGTGCCACCGCGTCCCGTTGCTCCCTCTCCGCCTGCCCGTAGGGGTTACAGGGTGAACCGTCTGCCGCGGAGGGAGCACGGAGCCGGGCTGGCTGGAGGCTACAGGCCGTTAACCTTTCTGGAAACGAAACTAAGTACACACGCACGCACACGCAGACCGTTTGCGCTTTCACAACTCTGCCGCTGCCTGTGCGGAACAAAGCGCCCCGTGTCTCTGTAGCGCAGCTGGACGCAGCTGCTGAGTCGTGCTGCAGCTCCGGCTCCGGGCCAGAGGACCGGACGGAGCTCTGTGGCCCGGCCGGGGGCCACTGCCGCCGCCGCCGCCGCCGCTGCCCTACCTGTGTGCCTCACAGCTCCCATAGCATGGGGGGGGGGGACCCATGAACCTTCCTCACCTTCCTCTGAACAACACACCACCACCACGGTTTTCCTTCTTCTTTGTGTTCTTGTTGTTGTTGTAAAGGTTTGTCTTCACTGTCGGGCCTCAGAGGGCAACTCAGGAGCTTCTACACGAGTGAAGACATGAGAGACATGAAAGGCCGCCGGAACCAGAACCAGAGTCCTCAGACACAACATAAGTTTCCTATCTGCTGCGTCTGAATGTGCCATATGGACATAAGCTACTGTAAAATTTAACACCGGACAGCTACGCCCATGGGGGGGCCTCGCTGCCCCCTGCTGTGAGAGCAGGTTGGTGTGGTCGGAGTCACAGGTGGAGCATCCTGTGAGCGGCCGCCTGTATATGTAGGTTACGATCAAGTGCAGGCAATCCTGAGAGTGGATGCTGTGAGTGCCCCCACCCTGATGGATTTATCTGTCCGTCTTCATCTATCTGCCTCCATCTGCCTTTCCCTTCCACCCCCCCTCACATGTGTGTGTGTGTGTGTGTTGTTGTTGTTGTTGTTGCACACATAAGGCTCACGGTTCCGGTGGATAGCAAAAGATAGTGAAGCAAAAGGGTGTCACTCCTCCTCCTGCTCCTCCTCCTCTTCCTGCTCCTCTTCTTCCTCCTCCTCCTCCTCCTCCTCCTCTTCCTCCTCCTGCTCCTCCTGTTCCTCCTCCTCTTCCTGCTCCTCCTCCTCTTCCTGCTCCTCTTCCTCCTCCTGCTCCTCCTCCTCCTCTTCCTGCTCCTCTTCCTCCTCCTCCTCCTCCTCCCTCCTCCCTCCTCTCCTGTCTGTTTCTACAAGAGAGGAAGATCTGTTCTTAGTCCTCGTCCCTCGATCATCATCTGTGGCCTCTTGTTCAGGTGATAGTTTGGCCCCCCCATGTTTGGGTCATGATGCAACACCTGTGATGTCACCATGTGAGGAGGTGGAGGGTTTCCATGGTAACCAGAATGTCTTCTTTCGTCTATGTGTGTGTGTGTGTGTGTGCGTGTGCGTGTGCGTGTGCGTGTGCGTGCGTGTGTGTGCGTGTGTGTGTGTGTGTGTGTGTGCGCGTGTGTGTGTGCGTGTGTGTGTGTATGTGTGTGTGTGCGTGGGTGTGGGAGTTCCCATGACTCACTCCTTCATCCAGCTCGTGTTTGCTGTGTTCGTGTCGTGCTCTCTTCCTGGAGGTGATCGGCTCTGTCAGGTGTGATGAGCTGCAGAAAGCACAAGAGCAGCACAACATGATCCCTCTGGATTCTGCGTGTCTGTCAGTTTGAGTGAGGGGGGGCTCGCCGGCCGATCAGTTTGGTGTACCTGACTGAATAAATCAACGCTCAGGCTAGCAAAGGTTACAGCATGAGGCGGGGAAATTGCATCTGTGTGGTGGTGTGGTGTAAATATCACGTGTTGATATTTTTGCTCTGCTTGTTTTATGTCTGCCTGCATTGCGGTGGACGTGCAGATCAGTGGATGTGGGCTGTTTCTGCCTTTGGTGGCCTAATGACTGCTCGCCTTTTGAGTCAGCAGGGGTTGGCTGTGCAGCCTGCATGCATCTGTGGGGGGGTCTGTGTTTACGGTGCAGTTTGTGATCGGGGTCCGAGGGAGATGGGACACTGAGACAGTAATGATCCAGCCTGCCAGTTCTTTTTCTTGTCTCATCGTTTCTCCTGACTTCTATCCTACGCTGAAACACCATGTAAATCTCTGCACCGAGTTTCCCCTTCAGACAGAATGCATCTGTTTTCCATCTTCACCAAAATGCTCTCGGTTAGGAGCTCTTGCAGTCCTGTTCCTGCAGAGCTAGTGACAAATACATTGAGTGATGTGAGAAAAGGAACAGAGTGTTAGATCTTCAGGGACAGCCCATACATCCAATATGAAGACAGATGATAAAGTTTTAGGACAAAAAACACTCAGGTTGAACATCTGAAAGTTGCCTCTGAAAGGAGCTAAATGAGGCTGAATGTAAATTTCAACACATTTCTTCTTTGCATGCCTTTAAATTCTCCTGATTCTTTGCACAAACACTACAGGAGCTAATGTCTTTCTGCAATATTTAGTGGTGGCAGGGGATAATTGATTTAGCATGCATCAGACAGATGACAGTATTGATCTTTTTTAATATAAATGATGAAGTTTTGTATGCATTAAACTTTGTGTTGTAAAATGATACAGATGGTGCTGAGATCTTTCTGCTGAGGTCAGCAGAGGTCACAGTCAGCAGGATTGGTAGGTTTTGATGACAGCGTCCATCGTCTTGATAATCTGATTTTGCTGCAACTAATATGACTGAAGTGAAATGAACAGACTGAAAACTTTTTTTATTAGAATCAAAAAACGAGATGTTGCAGAAGTTTTTTTTTTAATAATGTGCAATTGAAAAAAGCTTATACATTTAAATAATATGGCAGAATGCCTGAACTCACAGTAACGTTGGGTCCTCTAGTGACTCCTGGTTTCTCTCACTTTCTCTCACTTTAGAAGAAATTATGAAAAACCACTAAGTTTTGATTTGTTTGTTTACTCAGCGTTGATATAAATTGGTATCTTTGATCGGTGTGTATTTTATCGCTGATGTCTATGGCAAATCATTTCTGTGTGTATTGACTCTGAGCCAAATCACAACCAGATAAAATTGTTGTAAACTTTTTAGGGTTGCCACGAACAACTTGCTTTATCAGCAGTTGATCTACTAATTATTATCTCAAATTAGTTTATTGCTCAGTTTTTTTGTAAAATGTCTGAAAATAGTGATAAAAGCTCATTTTCCAAATTCCAAGGCGACGTGTCAGATTTGTGTTTTATTCAACAACCTGCCCAAAACTCACAGATGATTAGTCAATGAAGTGTAAATTCTCTTATTTTAGCTCGTTGACACTGAATGTTTGGCATCTTTTTGAGGATTTAAATTCCTTGTTTTATTCAACCACCAGTCCAAAAGGCGTAAAATTCTCACGTTTGAGTCAGAAGGCTGACATTTAAAAAAAAAACTGAAACATTAACTGTTCTTAAAAAAACTACTGATTAATTGTCTGCTTACTGAGTTATTGATTATCAGTTTAAAGTTTTAGCTCTAAACTCACATTGGCAAAAGGCCAGGAGCAACAAAATTACCTTTAGTTTACACAAAGAGTTTGATCTAATTTAAAGCAGAAAAGTTGTGCGTTACCTCACATAGACACCCGCTGAATTATACAAGTCTTTGAAATTAAAATAAATCTGAATTTAGAAAATCAGAGGCACTATTTACAGAACAAATGTCACATATTCAGTGTGTTTGCAGGAACTTTAGCAGTCAAATAAAACCTGATGAGATGAGATGTTTCATGACCTGCTTTGCTACTTTACATTTTATCACGATACCTTTACATTTTCTAATAGAGATGTCAGTCACATCACCCAGCACATCTGTCATCAGATTATTTATTATAATAAGCTCATTTTTGATTTCACTGGTTTTCTTGGACAGTTGATATCTGTCTGCTGAGGAAAATGAGGGTTTGCATCTGAAAGAATATGGTTGTGGATATTATATCACAGCCATGTTGGGCCTTGAAACACTGGCCGTCCTGCAGCCGTCGGTGAAGAGCTTGTAACATTTCAGTGTTTTATTCACTCGCATCCGAAAAGGCTTTACCAATTATCCTTCATCATGCTGGCCAATTACACAGAGATTGATATTTATTTTCTTTAGCGGTGGTAATTTCTGATGAATATTTATGCTGTTATTCTTTTATTTTGCTGGATGTGAGTGGGTTCGTTAGCAATTCAGATGGATTTGGAAGAGAAAATATAAACATGTTTGACCTTGTGTGGCTGCTGTGTTGGAGTAGTCCTGCTCTATCAGCCCTGTGCAGCTGTCCCACAGTAAATGTGATGAACAAGCACTTACTCACACATGCTAAACTCGAATACATTAGAGCAATAAAAACATAAACCTCAATGCTGCACACCTTTATAGGTCTGCTGTCAGCAATTAGCTGCAGTCCATTTTCCCTTGCAGGAACAGCCGTCAAATCAGAAAAAAGATTCTCCTCTTTACAGACTTTGTTGTGTGTTTTCATGTCAGTGCAAGAGGAAGTCACAATCTTGTAAAAGAAACGTATCTTCAGTTACTTTCCCACCCTTTTGATCCTGCTCTTCACCTACCAATCACCTCAGGCTCTGACCTGCTTTTACCTCAGTTAAACTGGAGGAACGGAGTGGAATCGGCAGGAACTAAAAAAAAAGAATGACAACTTTCTCTTTGCTCTTTCAGGGAATCTGTCTCCCCTTTGAGATGCTGGCGGGACAAACGCCGGCCTGTAACAGCTCTCAGAGGAGACATTTTATCCCCCAGCCCAGTCTGTATCGGGCGGAACAATCCGTTTTTGTCTGGTTTGATTTTACCTGCACCGAGACGCGGCCCAGTGCAGCTGAGATTACAATTAGACCACTGTGCAGGTCTGTGAAGTTAGCCTGCTTGTGGTAATCTGCAATACTCGTCTCCACCACTCCTTTGTTTCATCCTTCTCTCAGTCTGTCTCTCTCTCTTAAAGGAAATGGTTAGAGTGGTGCACATCTTTCATTTTCAGCTAGACTGGTTTTTTGTGCGCTTGGAGTAAAAACACACACCTCTTGCCAAAATACACAGAACGTACATAACAACCTTGTCTTTAAGCTGCTCTTATTTCTTCACAAGCACATGCCTCAGCTATGCACAGTGTGTCTCTCGTTGTCAGTCACACGGCCGGGCGAAGGCTACAGAACACAGGAGCTCTTGTATCTACCCCCCCTTCCCTCCCCACCCTCTCTGTTTCTGTGTCACATCCCTCCCTGTCTGACCACTTGTCACCCTCATTACAACAGTAAGAAAGAGGAAAAGAGCCGCCGCCTGCACAACGGCAGACAGTGAGAGAGCGAGGCGATGGAGATGTACACTTTCAGCAGCAGCAGACCACTCAGTAGAAACCTCTACAGTCCACCGGCGTGTTGGCTCGGCTTCCCAGGCTTGTCACACTGATGGAGTGCTTAAACTGGGACAAGAGGAGAGGTGCAGCATTTGCTGCCTGGCTTGAGTAAATATTATGGCGCGTTGGCCCACGAGTCGTATTGAGACGCACAGGACAGACTGCAGCACACAGCAGCGAAGCATCTTCAGGTTCACGACTCAGATATTTGCTCCTGCTGCCAGACGAAACATAACGCTCAGCTTGTTTGGGGAAGGTGAAGTGTATGCTGATGTGCAGGTGAGGATATATTCAGTGAGGTGATATAAAGGCTATAAATTTGTCAGTTGCTGTTATACTGAGATAGCCGTTACTTCAATATCTCTGAGTCACTGATAGACTTTAATAGGGGACTCCACTCACATCACCCCCCCATGTTTCCTCTGACCCCATGAAGAACACCCATATGAGTCACGTGTGATTAAACAACTTTTATATGATATGTAGAATTTTAAATGATTTTGATTATTTTAAATGATGGTGTTTAATGTTAATGTAGCAGAATGCAGGAAATGTCCCCAAATTCTGTTGAGGAATAATTTTGGGTAAAATAACCAGATGGAAATATGTGTTTTCACCAAATCCAATGATGCCTGAAAAATCAGGTAGGTTATCAGACTGCATTGCCTCATTCTGCTGCTTATTGATTTGCCTGCGATTGCTTTATACATCCAGAGATATTTAAAGCATATATCTCCCTCAGTGCTGTTGTTATGTGATCGTGTTGCCCATATTGTCTCTTCTGTAGTTTCAGTGGAAAAGGCAGCTTTCATGAACAACATCAAACCTCAAACTGTTTTAATAAATTAACTTCAAAGGAAGATGACCAGAGGCACTGTTTCACATTTCACTGTCTCATTTAAAGAGTGTGACTTGTGTTTAGTCATCCGCTAAGTAAACTGATGAAATGTTAAGATGAGTCTAGATATGAGTGGCTGCTCATTCGTCTGGAAGAGACTCTGCACTCCACATATGTATTTCCAGGCCCAAGTGTTTGTGGATGGAGCCGAACTTTGCCACTGTAACAGTGACATGGCTGGCACGTTGTAATGCAATGACAAGGTCAGTCTGCTTCGGTTGAATACCAGGCAGCACAGACCTGTAGAGCATGTCTCAACATGATGAGGCCGTGGAGGAATTTTTGCCCTGTCACAGGTGAGCATGCTGAGAGAGCTGCCCTGCAGCTTTAAGTCTCCCGGTGGCTTCGGTTGAAGTCATCACTTCCCCTCCCAGAGCATTTGAGTCTCTTTCCTTGCCAGGAAGCTGAATCACAGTCAGACTCTCCTGTTCCCATTGACCTGTGATGGCTCATAATAAGCCTACAAGGAAATATCAAACCCATGCAAAGAAAACCAAACCTGTTACACACACCTTCTAAAACATCCTCCTTATCCTCTTCTCTCTCCCACTTTGCTCGGCCAGTTTTTCAGGCTCTGCGGTCGCTTGCTCTGCCTTTAGCACAGCCTTGTGTTTGAGAAACCTTCTGCTGCACACTGCTCAGCCTGTGTGTGTTGTGTGTGTTTATGCAAGCGTGTGCACTCACAACTCCCTGCATAGTCGAAGTTTGAGTTCCTCCTTTGACAAACTGACTTGTAAAGAGGGCTTATTCACACGACTCAGGCTAGGTCACGTCCCACCTCCACGTATGCAGGCATGGGCAAGCCTGCGTGTCTGCCAGGTTGCACTCATTTTAAGGCCTTGGTCCTTTGCCATGTGTAAAGGAATCCTTTTTGGCCTCCACATTCATGCAAAAGAGTCGGAGCCCTTTGGCTTGTATTATTGTTTTGACGTATTTATGATTGCTCAGGGGGTAAAACATTAAGAGAAGGTCCTCTGCCAAATCTTATGTTAAGTTTAGAAATGACGTAAGACCTGCAAGCTGACATCATGGCGTTATTTATATCTCTAAATTGGGCTACTACTTTGCTTTGGCTAGCATGCCCGTGATGAATGCTAAGCATCTGGAGCGAGTTGTGTGGATCCTGTGGTGGTTGTGTGCCAGTTGGTATTAAGAACTCTTATCCCCTTCAGACGATGTGATGTTTATCAGATCATGTTGGCTCATCCTTGTGTGTGTGTGTGTGTGTGTGTGTGTGTGACAGCAGGGGTGAGAGATAGCTGGTCGGTGTGAGGGTCTTTAGCTTACCGTCAGCCTAAGCCTGTCCCATTGACACACTTCTGCAGCGTCTGCTGAAGTAGGCGAGCTCAGAGCAGCACACAGTCCGGCTGTGCTGTGGGTTAAATCAACACTGTGCAACGCCCCGCTGTGGTCACGCATGCGGTACTGAGCGGCTGAACTCGGTGCTAACTCAGGCTCATTGCAGCTGGAGCGGAGAAGCCAATGCTAAATGTGTATGCAGGCTACTGATCGCGTTGTACAATGACACACATGCAGACTGGTGAGAAGCATAGACACACTGGAATATTCCTCAGCCGTTACCCTCATTTATTGCTGTGGTTCCAGGCCTTCTTAATACAAAGCGCTGTCTCTTTGGTGCATGAGCTGTGAGCAGTTCAATCAAAAAGTAATTTTCCCCTCTCTGACTGTTTCATTTGAAGAATCTGGAAAGGCTTTAAGAGGTAAAACCAGATACCCTGACAAAAAAAGTACGTCAAAATCTGAAATGAGGCAATTTTTTGCTCTTAGACTTTGTTTTTTTTTCTCATTTCTTTCTGTGGTACTCTGTGACCCTGAAGGATCCCTGTTTTATTGCTTCATTTGAGACAAAAACATATCAGTTTTTTAAAAAAATGAATGGATCTTAAAAGTTTAGTTCAAAAAATCATCAAAACAAACACCTTTCTTTGGGCTGTTACCATGTCTGGTTTCGACAAGTGTCTTGCAAAAATAACTATTTTTGACTTCCTTACCCAACTTTTTGGATTTCAACACAAAACTGATTTTTTGTGCCATTGTGGAGCCGTATCATTTGCCTCATTACAGGCCACACAGTTATTTATTTATAGGTGTGTTTGGCTTTGTAATAGTCAGCCCACTAGCTGTAGCTAACCCAAGTAATAGCAGCTTGGCTTAAAGATTCACACAGCCTAGCATTATCCCTGCACACAACAATAGCTTTGGGACTGCTAGGGGTCTATTTTTAGCCTTCTCCTACTCACAATTTGATGTTTCAATACGCACAAATCAAAGCCCTTCAAACAGATGCTGCCCACACACACCAGAGACCCTGTGAAATTTAAAATCTGTCAATGCTGCTCACATTTCTCACTGCACTTCCTTCTGTGGTTTCAGAAGGGAGTCTCTGAGCTTCGCTAATCAAATATTCACTTCAGTTTTACACTAATAGCCCAGAGTTCAGAGAGACTCGGCTGTTCCTTCTCTCTTCTCTTTCAGTGGCTGTCTCTGCTTTTTTTTCAGTCTCTGTAGCCTCTCACTGCGTTTTGCTTCTCTGCTTCACTACGCTGTGATCCTCTGACAGGTAACATGTGCCCCCCCCCGGCGGTGTTTCCGGGCACACACCTCGTCCTCCTCACTGCAGAATCCTCATTTAAGCGACTCTGCCAAGGGACAGATTATGCGGGATGAGATTATTTTTGAAACTTTGCTGTACAGTCTCTTTGCAACGACGTGAGACTGCATTAAGACCATCCAGCTGTGCACATCTGTGTGGGTTTGTGAGTGTGTGAGAGCCGTAACTGAGTTGTTACCGAGCGGCAGTCGTAGTAAGAGGAGTCCCAGGCTGCCTGGAACCGGCTGATAAGCTGCTCTCTAGACCAACACACACACACACAGAGCTCAGGACACAGGTGATACACACACACACACGCAAAGCTTGTGTGTGTGTGTGTGTGTGTGTGTGTGTGTGTGTGGATCCTCTCGTCTTGGGTATAACCTCCTCTCACCTGCAGGCCCTTTGAGAAATTCATGTGTAAGCTCTGCTCAGACTCTGGAGATTAATGTCACCTTTTTAACAGGAGACATGAAAAAAAGGATCCATACACACATGCACACATGCACACACACATCACACACACACACACACAGCAAAATCAAAGGATGTAGAGTTTATAGTTTTAGCTCTCTGTCGTAACATTGTACTCGCCACAGGTGTGTTTTGAAAAGGTTGCAAACATTTGTATCTTTATCCTACTTTCCAGATAGTTTGGCTTTCTGATTACCTGATGTTTGTTAATCCGTCCAGTTGTGATGACATTCAGTCTTAAGTAAAGAAAATCTGCACACTGCTCCTGCAAAGCACAACAATTTATCGCTCTTTACTGACATTTCAGCCCGTCTGCACCTTTATTAAGATCTTGTTTAGGATAAAAGATAACAATTGCCGGATTTACTGAAGACCTGAAGCTTGACCAGTTCATTGTTTAGGCCAACATTTCAGTCAATATATTCTCACTATGACCTAATAACAAAACACGGACAATCAACAATGTTGTGTGTTTATATTAAAAATAAGTTCTCTGCAGGAATATCATTATTAGAATTGATCATAAAAAATCTCATGTTATAGTGTCAGTTTAAGAAAAAGTGTTGCTCAGGCTCATGAAAGGACAGCAGATCAGAGTACTTTTTAAAAAATGCTCCCTGCCGGAGTTCCACACTCACACTGGGAGTGTTGATGTTGCACAGATTAGCATAGATTTAATATTTCAGTAACTTTCTCACTTTCAAACTGGGTTCAGTTAAATAGTCACAGGTTAACCGTTGAGATCTGGAGACGCGGTGACGGTGTTGTTTCGGTATCTGAACCCCTCTAGAATAAAGTAAAACTGAGAGTGAACAGCCACCACAGCACAGAAAACCGTCGGCCCCCTGCATACAGTTGTCTCACCCATCGTCACACAGAAACCCCCCCTGCCCTCCGCACACACCTGGTGCTTTTGTGTCGTGTCCAAAGAGAGGGAGGCAGGTTGGCCACAGCCTAAACATGGGAGGAAGCTGTGGCCTCCTGTCAACTTCAAACGCTCCGAGGATCGCTGAAGGAGGGAGGAGGGTCGGGCGGCGCTCTTTTGAAGCTCTCCATCTTTCTCCGTGGCCTCTTTCTACCCCACCTATTTTCCATCCTTTGCTTCACCCCGTCACCCACCTACTTCCTCCTCTCCTTTGTCTGTTCTCTCTCCCTCTCCAGCCCCCTCACTCTCTTCATCCTGCTCTCAGTTTTACTCTGCTGTTGCAGATTTCATTTTGGTGATGGTAGTTATTGGCTGCATCTGTGTGTGTGTGTGTGTGTGTGTGTGTGTGAGCATTTTTGCAGCAGTCAGATGGGCTCTGTCATTGACAGCATATGGCATGTGTGAGTGACATGGAGACTATCTTTAGTGTAATGTGACAGTGCTTGTGATTGACTGACAGTGACGTTCAGAGCTCCGTGTCGGCCGTCCCTCTGGATTGGAGGGTTTTTCTCTCCTCTAGTCTGAGAATTAAGAAAGTGTTACATGTATATTAGTCCCGTTCTCACGGTGTTAAGAAGGTCACTAGCACTGGTTAACTAGGCTGTTTCCACTTGACCCCAAAACAGAACAGGCCAATTGCAACCCTTTATCTGGTGTGTGGCGGGCGATGAAAAGCACCAAAGAGCCACCATTGTAAACCATCGAAAACTGATTTGTGCTGCATGTACTCCTCAGAAATCTTTGTAAAATGTCATTAAAAGGCCATGGATTTTCAGGTTTTTATGGCAAAACCTACAACATCCATTCACCGACGTACCTACGCCGCTGCACACCATCTTTGCATGTTTGTTTGTTCACACTAGTGTGGTTGTTGTCAATCTGCCGACGCCACATGCTTCGTTTCTCTGATTAGTTGCATCTTTCCAGCTGCATCCTGAGGCAGTTTTGTCTGCATCTGTTGTCAATACCCCCTGGAAATAAAACAGAAACCAAGAGGTTGCGCAAGGCCAAAGGGAAACTTCTACAAGGCTGACTTTGGGTAACACAGTGTTTCTTAACAATGTTGACATCTTTCTAGGTAACAGAATTAATATTTTTTTGTTTTGAAGCAGCATATTTCATTTTTCATATTAACAATGGATCAAAGAACTGTAAAAGGTGTTGCTAAGTGACATTTTCACCTGACTCTGCAGTTCTCCTTGGCTATACGAAGCTTTTAGGGTCTTTTAACTCATTATTTGGCTCTCTGGCTTTCAGTTGTTTTTGCTGATTTGGTTCACCTAAACAAACTCTTTTTTTAGCCACAGCAGGCAGCTGTTGAAGGCAGAAAAGACTCTGATAAGCCCACTGCACAGCATCAAACAGCAAACAGACAACATTAGGAACTAGCTGGTGAACAGAGTTTAGCATTGAGGTTTAGCAGCTGGAGAGGCAGGTACTTCCCTCAGGAGTTAGAGGAGATTAACAAAGAACTAAAAAGAGTATAAATACTGGACTTATGTTTGCCAAATTGGCAGAAATTTGACTCCATGTGAATGTTAAAGTTGCTCTGTTTGTGCTGGATGTGACAACCGTTTGCTCACAAGTTCCTCATATCAACTTTATCAGGCAATTTTATCTCAGTGTTGCACCTGATTACAAGAATTTATTTCATTTCATCCGAAAAATTGAGGATATGCAGCTTTTGTTAATTTTGTACTCTGTAATTACTTAAAACTGTTTGTCAGACACAATTAAACAGCGTTTGCTTTGTTGCTCTTGATTTAGCAAAAGGGGGAATTACCGTTTTTAAACATTCAAAAACAATTAATGCACTATTCAGAAAAAATAACTTCCATAATATAATACAATAAACTGTATTTTTAAAGATGTCTAATGTCTGATTCTAAAGTAAATATGATAATATTATACATGGTTTGTGTGTAGTACTTCTTCAAACTAAATCATTCTGTTTATTTACTCACTGGGCTGCCCTGCAGCTCTTAACCTTCACAGTGGTTATGTTTAGCTCTGAAAGAAGCACTTACGAGGCTGATGTTATAATCTGCAGCATTTTCATATAAATGCTCACTTCACTTTTTCTGATGTGTAATGACTCAACCTACATCTGTGGCTGTGAACACCTGGTGCGAGACAGTCTGCACAGGATGCCCAAAACAAAGCTAAATGCATTTTTTCTAAACAGTAAAAACCTTTTAACACCCTGCTCTGAAGCGCCGGAGCTGTTTGCAAGTGTAGCATTGACCAGATTTGCAGATCTGGATGCAAATCTGAAAAGCTGTATGAGGCATTGTACATTGATTGACCCAGTTTGTTTGGAACAAAGAAGAAGAGGAGGTTAGTTAGCACGAGAGACGGTCACCAGAGCCGAACAAACAGTGCGGCACTTTTTTGAGAAGTCATTAAAAAACACAGCAGAGAAGTATGTTGTTCATTTAACGGTGTTGCTCTCTGTTCTCCACCAGGTGAGAGTGCGATGAGGAGAGGCTTCAGAGTGTGAGGCCATGGGCTGCACCTCGGCCAAGCAGGTGTCGGCCGTGCCCAACGATGAGGAGGGACGCGGCAAGGCCTACAGCAACGGAGACCTCTTCACCGGTCAGTGCACACGCACACACACATGCACACAAACACACACACATGTGCACACACACACACACACACACATGCACACACAAGCTCACACACATCAATAAAAGCCTCATGGCTCCATTTCACTCTGTTAATTGCTCTGTGCACACCCGTTGCCCCCGTCGGCCTTCACAATATATTCTCTTCATTATGGCTTGTAGTCCTCGTAGGCACAGAGTTAAGTTCTCCATTTCAGACAATAAATGTCAACACCACAGTTTTATTGGAGTCATCTGTGTCGACAGTTCGTGTAAGTGGGAGGAAGCAACCAGTTAGCGAAGCTGCCATGTTTCACTCTGGACTCGCTCAGCTGTTGTGTTCAGTTTCCTTGACGTTACTAATATTTTGGCTAAAGAGCAAAAGGAAGGAGCAATGATGAGTTGAATTTTTACAGGTATAATTAAAAAGGTGTGAAAACTCTCGCACTCTATGACCTGCTTATATGGGTCTAAAGGCCTTATAAACTCCAGTTTAAAAAAAACTACTCCAATTCTTCTTTTTTTCTTTGCATCCTAATGGCATCTCATCTGCTTCCTGCTGGCTACCTGAGGCCGGCGCGTGCCGTGTGCAGATTAAAATTATGACAGGAAAAAGAAACCAATTACCTCTTAATGGAAAATGTGAAAGACAAACTGCCAATAATGAGCCAATGAGATGCAGCAGAGAAACTTGGTGAAACAGTCCTTGCTGGTGATGGAGACCATAAAACAAATGTGGGTGAGGAAAGAACTCTGGAAAAGTATGTACAGTCCTTCAACACAGTGTTTAAATCACCCACAATACAGTAATTCAGTGTGTACAGTCATTTGAAAGGTGTAAGTGTGCATAAGACTGTAAACATGTTTATTTCTAAAGTAAAGAAGGACACTTTCACACGGGGTTCTGTAAGAGTTAACTGGCAGTTTGGAACAAGCCTCGTGTGGCCTTGAGAGGTACTGCAGTTTTTGACATTTGGGTATTGGTTTCATTTTTCAACCCCAGAAACAGCAGCTTGAATTAAACAAAGTATTCAATACTGTTGTTAAAAATTGTGTTTCCAGTGTTTTTTGAGCTCGTTTTAAGGACAAAAAAACATCTTGGCTTTTGCAGCAGTGAATTTGCACCTTCAAGCGTCAAAAGAAGTTGGATGTTTGTTTGTTTTTTTCGCCATCTGTAATTTTTCACCCACTTGAATTGCAAACTGCAGCTACCGTCATTGTTGTCCATCTTGTTGTTCGGAGCTCAGTAAGGTATCGGGTAGTGCTGGGCGATTAATCGAAAATAGACCCTCGATCTAGATTCAGACGCTCGTGCGATCTCATTCCTGATAAGATC
>JAPZDV010000021.1:18987103-19025834 GCA_029814665.1 Acanthurus lineatus | reverse complement strand
TTGGATAATGATTCAAACACCTTAGTGAGATTTTCAATTACACATATCAAAATGGTTTGCAACACTTTGCTAATATTGGCACAACAGTTTTAATTTGACTCTGTGTGTGTGTGTGAGCATGCACATGCAAACGTTGCCAACAGTGAGAGTATGAGTCAACTCTGCGAGGCAGAGGGATGGATCTCTGCCTGGATGCCCAGCAGGCCTTTGCTCCGTGTCTTAACTCTCTCCAGCAGTTCCTCGCTGCCTCATGCCCACAGTGGAGTCGTCCACCTCTGAAGCTCTGAACACTTTTGCTTGGAAATGTGGCAGCGCGAGCCATCTTACCCTCGCTCAGCGTGGAGAAGTATAATTTTTTCCATCCATCTACAGTACATCAACTATACTCCTGTGTCTCTTATAAGTCAGCCCAGCGGCTTCTCTCTCTCCCTCTCTCTCTCTCTCTCTACCTCTCTCTCTCCATGGAAAGCCTCTCAATGCACATCCATACTCTGGATTACCTTGGCAGAGAGGCAACTCACATGAGGGGCACGCCAAGGCTTTAGGAGGAATTGGATGTATTTGCATTCACACTGCACATCCACAAGAGTGACCTACTTAAATCCCAGAGAGCTGAGTGTTCACATGAACGATTCCATTTCTGAACAATCATGCAACCTTCTTGATGCATCTAAGAGCTCGATTTAACGGCTCAGCTACGCTTGAAATTGTTAGTGAATTTCCTGCATCACTGAAGTGACCAGCAGAGTTGGAAGGCTTGAAATGGATAGCTGGAGAGCACTGATTGCTTTATGGTTCTGCCCTTGTTTTGTGTTTTACTGTGCTCTGCCAAATTCACATTAGCTGAGTAAGCAGTCAGTGCCTGGAGCAGGACTCATAACTTGAGTCCAGAGGTCCTGAGGAGAGTGAGGCTGTGGCAGAGACGGAGGTCTACATCATCTGACCAGAGAGAGTGATTCTCTCTCACATTGTCTGGCTTCCAAAGAACAAGAGAGTGTGTGTGTGTGTGTCTGCCTGGATGTGTGTGAAACAGCTGGGAAATCTTCGAGGATAAAACAAGAGCGCCATCTGCTGGTCCAGACTTCCCCTTAACCCTGACACATGCACATGCTCCTTTTAGAGAGTTCTCTGCATGATCAAACACCATCTATTAGAGCTGTACATCACCCTGACAGCCATTAAGGAGGCATAAGGTCCTTAACTACCCAGCCACACACAGACACACACACACACACACACACACACGTACATGTTCTCACATCGATCAGCTCATTGGAATAACAAGAGTGCAGGTTGTTCCTTTCCTGAAATAACTTGTGTCTACTGAGCTGTGCAGAGACCAGACTGCTGTGCAGAAACTGCAGTCTAATGTGCTTTGTCGATAATATTCAGTGCTTAAGGCCGATAGCAGTGAGTTTTGTTCATCAAGTTTGTATTACGTGTTGATGGAAAACAGCATGAGCCCATCATTTGCCTGTGTTTTTCATAAACCCTGTGAAGAAGTGCCATGATCATTTCGTCTACTCTCAGAAAAAAATACATTGTGTGGCACATATTTATCTCAGAGTTTTCCGTATGACATGGCTTTCTATTTATTGAACCTAGTCATGAAGGATTTACCCTGCTATTTCAAGCACTGCTATTTAAGCTACGTGTACTCTGCAACCACACTTAAACAAATCAAAAGCTTGGCAGTCCTTAAAACATACATTTATTCCAAACATAACTAAATAAAAGCTACAGTTCTGTTCTGTGTGTCATCTATAGTTCAGCTAGAAAGAGACAAATGGCTTCATGTCAAGTGCACAACCAAAATTACAAAGCAGATGCTTTCCTGTGACAGAGGAGGGATAACACGAGCAATTTCAATAATGAAAATGTAGGCTAACGCAGTCTGGTGGACATGGTGTTGAAGCCTGACTCTGAGCCAGCAGAGTGAGGTTTTTCCTCTTTAAAAAAAAAAGAAAAGAAAGAAATGAGTTGGCTTCAAAGTCCAAAGTGTGGTGACTAACACAGCGGTGCATTTTTTTTGCTCACTCAGTTAATTTTTATGCATTTGCCTCTCGTTTGAGTCTGACAGCTAAACATTCAAAGTCCAGTTCTGCTCTTGGAGAAGTTAACTGTTTCTGTGCCTCAAACCGCAACACAACACAGCAAAAACAGACCGATCCTGATCCGTGACCTTTGATTCACAACCGCTTTGTGCAGAAAAAAGAGGAAAGAGTAAAGAATTTAAAAGAACTGCAATGGACTTTACTGTCTAGTCCGTGGATATTAGTTTGATGAAGTGTGTGTTCTGCTTTCGTGGTGTCTTTACTATCTTCAGGAAAACACCAGAGGGAGCTAAACGATTACTCAGAAACAGAAATCATCGCTCTCCCTCCCTCTCTGTCTGTCTCTCATCGACAGTGACTAAGAGCATCCAACAACAGAGTAATACTCTCATTACCTCAGCGGCGAGGGAAAACAGTCCCAGGTGGCAGAGATCTTAGCTTAAATAAACAGAGTCGAGACAGTGACAGAAGTAAGCCGGCTCTGCCTGCACTATAATTAAAAAAGGCTTACTAGAGGGTTACTGTAATCGTATAAGAACACGCAGTATAGTATTATAATCGCATATAATAGCATATAGAGCATTGGGCCAACTTTTCTAACTGGAGGTATATATTTGTGGACGGCTTTCTATCGGCTCGACATATTTGCGGCACACTTGTGATTTTCTGTGGAAAGTCTGGGAAGCTGCAGGAGTGTCTGTGTTTTGGTGCCATTTTGGTTCAGTGTGTGCCGTGGTGTCATACAGGTTTGGCAAATTGTCTTCCGTCATGCACCGGTTAGATGTTTTGTTTTGGTGCCATGATTGTTCAGTGTTTTATGCCACTGACTGAATTTTTTTTTTTCAGAAACACTGTTGATGTCATCATTTCATTCATGAGCATTTCTGGACCTGACATTACTCCTTTTATTTTCCTTCTGCGAGGAAGAAAGAGAATATTTTCCCCTGTTTTCTCACATCTTTCTTTTGACTTGTCTGGCTGGTTGGTTCACTTTACATCATTCTTACTATTTTAGTCTGTATTATGTTTTGCTGTCAACTCAATAAGTTCATTTACTGTATGTATTAGGTAAATAAACATGCACACACAATTAAATATACTTGTGTTTTTTTCCTTATCATACACAGATATGTTAACAAATGCTCTCATTAACCCATGTATATTATGGTATGGATGGGGTTTAAGTTGCACAAGTTGTCTGTTTTTTATGGAAATCTGTTTACTTTGCACATTTATGTACAATGTGGACTCACTGATACCTGATTAGCATAAGCACCAAATATATTGGATTTCCAATAAGTTACTTGCATCTCTGTTGAACTTTGCAAAAAAGCTCGAACTTTAAAGTTCATACTATGTGAACGTCTTTTTAGAAAACAGCCTTATTTTCATCTTTCTGACATTGCAACTTTAAGCTAATCTAGCTGAATTTGAAATGTAATGTGATTATATGTTATGTAATTATTCAGTTTAAGAAAGAGAACCCTCTAAACCCGTAAAGAAACACTTAATCTACCAGTTTTTACTTAAAAAAGTAGAGAATCACCTTAACTAAAGACACATGATTTCTCTTGGACAGTAATGAATGTTTTCTTTTTGCATGCTGTTTTTATGAAACCTGACATAAAGCAACTCTCCTCTTAGTCCTCTTTTTTGTTTAAACCACCCTTTCTTTAGCATTTATAATCAATCGCATACACTGTAATTTTGTTGTTAGCAAATAGAAAATCAACAAATGTTTATTGATTCAGTTGGCAAGAACTTTACAGCCTCTTGTGATGTTTCCGTAACTTAATGCTGCTTTACAAACAGATAGTTAATGACAGTAAGCTGTTATATGACACATTTTTTAACACTAAAAATGATCCTTATTGCTAATTATAGACTTGAATGTGTCTCTATAATTATTTTATGTTGATATGTTGATTACAGATGGTAAATGGGGGATTAAAGGAAAGTTTTGTAGTTCTGATTTACTTTTGTTGCTGCAAGGAATAACAGTGATGTCAATTACATGTTTTTATGAGAAAAAAAACACCACAAGAGAAGAAAGCGCAGCAGTCTGGTTAAGTGTGATGTCAGGGCTGGAGACTTCATGGTCTTTGACTCTGCAGCATCCAACTGTGAAGGCGTGGAAAAGGAAAGAAACATTTGAAAATCCTGCAGGAACAGCAGAAGAATTAAAGGGGAGAAACAGGCATGAATCAGCCTTCAGGCTGCAGAAAGACATCACGGCTGATGGTTTGGAACATGGTGTCCTAACACACAACGTCCATATTTAGGCCTCACATCTACAGCAAATAATGAACCAGAAATGATTAATTGTGCTTGAATCATTACATCAGCTGATGAGTTTGTTTTGATCTTGTTTGTACATCCATTAAATGGGGGAGGGAGAGATTCCACACGGCAGCAGCCATCAGCAGGGGTGTAGAGAAGGGTAAAAGCTCTCCACCCGCCCAGTCCCCCTCTTTTACCTTCCTTCCTCTCTCCCCCTCCCACATTGACTCCTTCCCTCTCTCGCACCGCTCTCTCGCTCAGTCTCAGGGCTCTCACGGCGGAATCTGGAAGCGAAGATGCGGTCGGTCGTGGCCGCGGGAGTCGGTGTTCTGTGGGCGCTGCTGGTCGCTCTGGTGCCCGGCGGCGTGTCGGAGCTGGTGACGCTGGTGAACGAGCCGGTGAAGCCGGAGTCCAGCCTGCTGAGGCCGAAAGTTATGATCGCCATCGTGGCTCGTAACGCGGCGCACAGCTTGCCACATTACCTGGGCTGCATCGACCGGCTGGAGTACCCGAAGGAGCGCTTAGCGATCTGGTGAGAGACGCACGAGCAGGGATGCAAGAGACCTCAGATTTTCCACACATATATCTAAAACTATCATTTTGAGAGTTATAGCCATCTTTTCCCATAGTTTTAAACGTGCATATGCAGACTATTCTCCTGTCTTTCACAAAATGCATGCTTGCACGCTGCGGCTGTGCAGCGGTGAGAAGCTGCGTGTGTCCGCACTCATTATAACAGCATGTCAGAATGAGCTCGCGGACCTGTTGCTGCGTTTCACGATGTGCTCGCCTCGCGTGTCTGCCGGCATCCAAATTGCACACTGTGGGAGAAGATGAAAGAGCTGCTCTGCATGTTGGGTTTGGTTTAACCCTCAATCACGGTCCCCCCCCCGTCTGATTCAGCACAAACTTGCGGAAACGGAACTTTTAAAACAGCAGGACTGGCAGGTATGAAGTGGGGGCCTCGCCTCAGGTAGGGTCCTGGAGAGTGTTCCTGCAGGCTCAGATAGGCTCCTATAAAGTTATCAAAGAGAAACCCAGCAGGTGAGGGGATGAAAGGAGACACTGAGTTGGTCTGACAGCAGGATTTGGGGGGATGTGGGAAGTCATGCGTAAAATCTGTGTGTGCGTGCCTTTGCTTATCTGCATGAGGGTTGTGCAGGCTGATAGAAAATCATACACACTTTGTGAGTTTTTGTCAGAAGTAGGCTGATTGTTAAAGTTCAGATGTGAAGACAGTGAGACAGAGGACATAACAATCACAAGCATCTCTGGTGGTGGATGTTTGTGATGCTTTTCCCCCCAGAAACACATTCTTCCGTTTAGTTTCCCACCCTTCCATTGCTGGGATGTCTTGCTTTTGTTTACTGAGCAACTGTCTGTTTTAATTCAGAGACCATCCCCAAAAAATACATACACACATGCTGAGGAAACTCAATATAGAGAGGGGCCCTTTTCTCTGGAGAAAAGTGCCTCTAAGTGACTCAGCTACCCTGGCTTTGGTTCAACCAACAGAGGAGGGGCCCCATCAGTTATGAGTGGCATCTCTTTGCTTTTCTGTTGGTGCAGCCAGCAGAAAAATCACAATGTCGGTCCATAGCTGATGCTGACAGGTCCTGCATGTCACACAAGTGTGTTTATTGTGACGGCAAAGTGTCACTGAGACAGAAGTTTATTATGAGAGGATGAGGACTCACAGTCATCAGCCTCCAACTCAGGACTGTTTTTATTCAGGCATTTCGTTTTTATTTCAACAGGGACATGCTAAAATCTTACTACTGTGGTCTTACTGACCACACACTCACCAACGTCATAAAGTAATCTGGTTTTCACATAAGAGTTGTGCTCAAAATCCAGAAAGATCATTAGTGGACAAATATGAGCCTGTATAGCATGAGGAAAGAGTGCATGTGCGGGTCAAAGAGGCCAAGAAATGACAAAACTATTGAATAATGACACTGTAGTCTGTGTTGCTGATTTGTTTCTGTAATGATTAATGTTAAAGTGAGGATTTTTTGTACATATTAAAAACTTTACTGTCATTTTGCGGCTAAGCATGTTTAGAAAATAACGTTTTACTTGACAGAAGCTGTACAGCCCTGTGCCTCTTTGTTTGTCTTTGACATCATTATTACCGCTCGACACAGTTGCTAAACCACCCAATAAATGCCAAGTTGTAGTTCCACTCTCACCAAAAGCATAATTCCACATTACAGTGGTTTACAGGGTGTTACAGAGCGCTAATTGTTCGTAATATGACAATAAGGATAACCACCGTTCAGAACATTGTGTCTTAAGGGGAGGAGTGAAAGACTTTGTCATAGCACTTGAGGATCTTTTGACATGAAGACTATTAAAGAATGGATTTGATTGCATTTTTGTCTTTGGCAGCACAGGGCAGGAAGAAGCTTGTTGAATAGGAGGGAGGGGGATGACGAGAGACTAGGTACCCCAGCTGGGCTCAAGCCAAGGACTTTGTGGTTTCGTGGTACACGTCTTCAGCTGTAAAACCAGGTTTCTCTGCTTTAGTAATTTTCATCCTGATGTAAAGAACTAAAAAAACACATCAAGAATAAGCAGCTTTTACCACCACTGTCAGGCTTTGAAGCTCCAGTTTTTCATGAAGGGACACAATGTTCCTCACTGCCGTTCCTCCGTGGAGCTTCAGGCTTCAGCAGAGCGGAGGGTTGTTTTTTTTCTCTTCATCTCCCCTCCACTCATTTCAAACATGCAATCCAAGGGAGACAAAGCAAGGAGGAGCAGAGAGGAAGACTGTGGATGATTTAATGCAATTGTGTGACACAGTTTATTGTGTGGCAGCAGCAGCTCCACAGCTCCCCTTTAACCTCCACCCACAGGACCAACAAGGGGGTTTTTGTGAAGTGTTAATGTGTGTTTTTCTGTGTGAATGTGCATTTAGCCAAGCAGATGAACAGAAAGAATAAAAGGCTGAGTGTGAAAGATGGAAAGAAAAAAAGATGGAAAGGAAACAAACATTGACATAATCTCATCCAAAACAAATACAGTGCACAAAATATGGCAGGAAAAAAGTGAAAAGATCACACGTTGCCTGATTAATTCTTTTTCCCATCGATCCAAGATGTTTTACTGAAAAAGTTTGCAGAAAAATGATTAAGAACTCTATTGTTCTGTTGTTTCCATGTTGCTTTATCGGAACATAGTGTGTGTTTGTGTTGTAGTACCTTCATAATACCAACTTCAGCAGACCTTTTTCATTTGATTTGTTCTTTCACAAACATCTAAGATGATCTGGACAGTGTAGTTTTGCTTTTTTGTCCAGAATTTACAACAAAAGTCACAAATAACCAGAATGTAGAGAGCTGGTTTTGTCAAAATGACATGAAGACAAAGGTCTCTTTAAATCTTTAACTGCTTGACAGCTGAGCCAGATGACAAAAGTCATGCATGTTTCCAAAAACTCCAGACAGGCTTTGGCCAGCCTAGGATGTCTGGAGGACCAGAGTTTCCAGTTTGAGCCTGTTCACAGGATAAGCAGCACTGATCATGTGGGTCAGGTCTCCTCCACCCTGTTACTCAAGCCCTGACTCACCCGGACAGTCGGGATGGTCAGTAAAATCTGCCTTCAGAAGTTCTGCCTCTGCATGTGGGCACAGGTCTCACAGAGAAGTGGCAGAGCAGCGAGAAAGACTCTCACACTGCTGTTAAAGATTGAAAGAATGTAGGTATTCAGAGAAAGAGGGGGATGGTCAGGAGGAGTGAAGGTGGTCAACAATGCCTGGAAAGTATCCAGAGGGCATTAAGCAGGTTGGTTAATCCACTTTTCCACAGTTGCTTGACCACATGTTCTCTTCTCTTCTCCTTCTGTGCTGTTTTTGCTTCTTCTGTCAAAAACAGCACATCTGTAATTCACTACGAATCAGTTCGTATTCACATCCTAAGAGGCTAATCCTACCAGTGAGAGCTCAAGAAGCTCAGTTGTTCAACCTTGTAACAACCAAACTCAATGTGACTGAGCTTTGCAATTTGACCCGGTAGTTTTAATGGGTCAGGAGAATGTTTGAGCACAGAAGCAAGAGCAGGCAAATGTGAGACTTTTAGACAGATTGGGGAAAAATGTGTATGTCTCATCACAGTCTTTGGGTGACAGAAGGAAAAGCCTGTCAGAATGAAGGTTGGATAGTTAGCAACGCCACCTTGCAGCAAGATGGTGCTGGTTTTGAGCCTTACCTGACCTGTTGGGGTTTTGATTCATTGTTTCTGTGTCTGTATTGGGTTCGTTCAGGTGTTTTCTGGTTTCTTAGCTAAACTCAAACACATGCAAGTTTCCATGTTTCCTAGATTCAGCCAAAGAGGTTTGAGTCTCAGTCAGAGGTTCAGGTTATGAGTCTGTTGTGCAATAAAATCTGTGGATAGCAGACATATTGGTAAGTGTAGTTAACATCTTTTATTTGTCTTTGTGGCTTATTAGCTCATTTGTTTATAACTGGTAGTGGCTAACACAGCGTATTGATTGTGCTATTGCTAACTCTTGCTCTCTGTGCTGACAAATTAGCTATATGTTAAAGGTTTTAAGTTTCTTTGCCTGTGATTGACTTTCCTATTTCTGACTTATGAAATCTAACTTGATTCAGGTAATTTTGAATCTCAGGTTTTAGATAAAATTCAGTACAGCCCTTTTAGAGGATGAAAACTTAAGAAAAACCCATTTTTGATTGGAAGGGATCTTTAAAAATTAAGTAGCTTTCTTCCTTTGCCAGGTAAACAGGACACTTTTGCATTCGCTCCTAAAGAGGGAATATTTATAGTAAGCAGGAAATTACAAAAAATTTCATTAGCAGTGAAGTGTTTTTGTTTTAGTCTCAACAGCTGAGGCATGATGCAGACAGTTCTCTCTAAAGTTTAACCTCACATGCTGTTATTCTGCTCCTCATGCTGCTTGTTGCTGGCTGCCTGCTGCTTACTGCCCGGCGGCCGGGTTCATGTGGAGGAATGATCTCCCAGGTGCTGAGCTGCAGTTTGAGATGATGATTTGTGGTCTTGTCAGAGGCAAACTGAACCATAAAGAGGATCTAAGGGCGCTGACATCATCAGCCCCTCTCGTTGGGCTGGCTCTCTCATTTTGTAATATCATGCTGTTTATTTACTCGTTTATTATATAACCACTTATTCCATATGAATGACCATCATTGTGCTCTGTACTCAGAAACAATGCAGGGTTGGGGATGGATTTGTGGGCTGTATTTTCCGCTGGTTTGCATCTACAACCAACCTGTCATTATACAACAATTGGTACAACTGTAAACCTTGTTGCAGCCCAACGTATGAACTGCCCAAATATGTACATGATGAATGCTTTAGTGACAGATGTGTGATGTGTATTCTAGGTTCTGTCATGCTAGTTGGGAAGTTTTATGTAATTATCCTGTATCTATAATATCTGACAGCTTCATACCAGATCCAGCTCCACTCAAGCATTTGATAGAAGTCATAAGCTCAATGTGATGTGACCTAACATGGCATAACAATGTTGAAGTTATTTTGACAAGAGCGCAGAGTTAGGCAGCAATAAATGGACCGTAAATAATTAGACCTGACTGTTGAGTTAAAGTCTTTTTGACTTAATAACATGCGCTGATGGCAGTGTTGGGCTTTGCAGAGGCCTATCCATCTGCACTAAGCGCCAGAATTTATGTTTTAATAAACACTTTGAACAAAGATTTGTGTGCTCTAACTGCACACTTAAATATTTTATGTTTGTCCATGTGACCTTCGTGCCCCTCTGGTTCACTCATGTGCTACTCTGTTTTGTCCTTCAGGCAAAATTCAAACTGATGATGACTCTGAAAAGAAATGCTGAGTTATGTGGCAAAAAAAGGTTGAACCTGAACAAATTATATGGGAAATGTGATGAATTACTCAGTACACATCATTCACAAAAAAAACTTAAACCAACCTTTCTGCTGGCTGGAGTGAAGCAGTGAAAATATCACTTTATCTTGTTAAATAGTATAACAAATATAGTTTAAATATTCACTTCAAGTGCTTATGGATTCCTTTTGTTGTAGTAAAATTATATAAAAAAAGATAAAATTACTATAAAACATATACCATATTGTAACTATCACACAGTTTCCAGTAGTCACTGTGAAGCTGTGTATTATCTGCTCATCCACAAGGGAGACTATGCAGATTTTAAACAGTTTTTTATGCTGCCTGGTAACTTTTATCCTGAAAATCCTGTATTCTTTTATTTTGTTTATTAGAAGTCTATGTTTTAACTTGAATGCTCACAGCAGCAACTAATGAACAGTCACCCTTGAGGCAAAGATTAAAAAAATGTTCTGCTCAATTATACACAATATCTGAAAGAGTGACACAACTTTTTTAAAATACTGAGACAAACACAAAGTAAGTTTTCAATTTTTGAGTAAATCAGATGTATCCAGCTATAACATTCTTCCCGTGCAAGTTTTAGATTTAGCTGTAGAAAATGTGCCACATCTGACAGTTTAATCTAAACATTAACACACATGTGCATGTAAGCTGTTGCATGCTGTCTTCCAAATAGAAATATACTCTTGCACGCACACTTGTGCATGAAGCCCTGTGAGTTTCTTGGCTTTGCCTTGCAGAAAGTCTGGATGCAAATGATGGTTGATCAGGTTTTGTGAATTCAGCCTGTTTGGCTCTGTCAGGTGTTGTTTACTGAGCAGGTATATCCATTATATAATCTATAGGTATTGAAATAGTAGAAAACAGGCTGAAAACTTTATCAGTTTGTGATGGTTGCCCCAGGGATTTTTTCCCATGCCAGGTGTGTTACCCCAGGCCTCATTCCTCCATGGGTGCAAACAGACAAGGCACAGATTGTTCCCTGTCTTGTCTTACAGGGGGTTTGGCCTTTCAAGGACAGCAGCTTATACTAATGTGTGGAATATATTATGAGGTTGAGATGGGCTATTATGTTCAATCTGGTGCAGACTTTGTGAATGATTAGCAGCATATGCTTTTGGTGTGTGTCAAATTTATGAGATCACAGAAACAGTATTCCGTAAGAAAAGCGAGTGTGTTTAATTATCTTAAATGTTGTGGTGCAAGTATGTCCATGAATGCCCAGTGTGTTTCTCTTCCCACATATGCCATTGTGTTTGAATGCCATTACACACATAATGGGTGTGTGTTTGTGCTATGCTTCTCTGGCTCAGTCTCTGTTTTCCATCCACTTTCCTAATTACCTCATAAGGCCCACAGTGAGCCAGAACCTCCATGTGCAGAGCAACAGGCCACAATCGACACTGATCTCTCAATCAGTATCACCTGAGGAGTTTTACTCTGCAGTCACATCCAATCTGTGGGGAAACTAAACAGGTCTTTTATCATCTGCTCAGGTATTTGTCATAATCTCCAGAAACACAGGGTGACATTTCCAAGATCAGCAGCTCATTTACAGACACAAGTAGTGTAAGTTGAGTTTCAAATGGCTTCAAATAAAATAGCCAGAACCAACTGGCAGCACA
Source organism: Acanthurus lineatus (assembly GCA_029814665.1). Taxonomy (NCBI): domain Eukaryota; kingdom Metazoa; phylum Chordata; class Actinopteri; order Acanthuriformes; family Acanthuridae; genus Acanthurus; species Acanthurus lineatus. Next base: position 19,014,001 of record JAPZDV010000021.1, on the reverse strand, counting down.
TTGTTTCCATCAGTCAAAGATGTTTTTTGACAACCACATCTGAAGGATCTTCCCTCTATATTGAACATACGATGTGAAAGAATGTAGAAGAAAGCTGTTATTCTATGTTATTCTTCTCGTAAACAAATCTCATATGAAGATCAAAAGCAACATGTGTTCACTGTTACTTAATATTTTTTGTTACACTACTCCAAATTTCCATGGTCCTTTGCTACGTGCCTGTACTACCCTGCTCACTCAAAAATGTGTTACACTTTTTACTTTCAAAAAAAGCTGAAAATTAAAGTTAGCAAATGTTAATCAAACAGGAACAAAAAGTTGAGCTTTTTTAGCTTTGAATAAATAAACATTTGGCTGCCTGGTGAGTGTTTACAGACACACGACAGTGAACAATTTATTGACTTAGAGGTTCAGTGTGTAGCATTTAGTGGCATTAGTGGTGAAGTTGCAGATTGCACTTGACTGAATATCCATCTGCTTCAGAACATGAGGGAGAACGAACAATGGCTGTGAAATGTGAAAAATGCAAAAGCGCCCTCCTTAGAGCCAGTTTTGGTTTGTCTGTTCTGGCTTACTGTAGAAACATGGCAGTGCAACATGGCAGACAATGTAGAGGACCGGCTCTCTTTAGATATAAAAGGTTCATTCTGTGTTAATTAAAACACGATGAATCTTAATTTTAGGTGATTATACACTATTGAAGACATACTTATGAATATTATTTTCCATTTCTGCCATATTTCTATAAATAAAGCTTCCTAAACCCATAAACTAACCTGAAATAAACAACAGGGCATGTGTTAATGGTAATAAATGAACATGTCATGCAGTGTGATGCCGTGCCTCACTGCTGTGGTTGTAAGGAGGACATTCAGCATGTGGCGACACATCACTCTGAAATGACTGTTCAGTCTAACCTGAGATGCATTTAGTCACGTTTGTAATTATACAGCTCAAATGCCTGCAGGGTATTTGTGAAAATAAAGACATTGCACACCTAATGATGAGGTGCAGAAACTACCATGTGGCTCGATGTCCATTTTCCAAACAGTGACCTCAGAACCTAATCTTTGCCAGCCGTTCAATGAGCCTCAGCTAGCAAAAATCTCTGCAAAGCTCAAAGGATGCAGCTGAATATATTGTACCTGCCAACAGTCCAGCCCCATCCACTCTGCCCTACAGCAAGATGACATTCGTGGGAAAGTTTCCTCTGTAGACTGGACATATCAGTTCAATCAAGTGAGCAAAGAGAATTGATTTTCTAATCCTCAAGCCTTTTTTTTAACTCTCTTTCTCTGTTTGCTCTCAAGTGAAAATGGTCGATTTTTGGCTTTAGAGCGTGAATTCCTTTTCAGATGCCCCATGTGTTTCAGCACACTTCCAGCAGTATTGTCAGAGTTTGGCAGCACAGCAGTGATGGAGTTGGCAGACACTGAAACACAATGGTATGTTAGTATGAGCGCTCTCAGCTTGAGGAGGGGGAGTGTGTGTGTGTGGCTGTGTAACTACGTAAGAGGTAGAAGAAGATGAAGTAAGTGAGAAAAAGAAACAGGGCCATTGTTCTCCATCTCTGCAAAGTGTTTGGAGTGATTTTGTCATGAACACTGGAGCATTCATCAGAGAGACCAGTGTGCATGTTGTCATAGAGGAAATGTAATTTTAGCTCCATATACCTGTCTGTCTGTCTGTCTGTCCATCCGACTGTGTGTGTCATCAGTTTAACTGCTTAACCACTGTGTTCCTGCGTCTTCCCTGCTCGTTCTGCTCTCTCATTTCCTCCCCCTTTGCCGACATCCCTCCAGTGTTCATGTCCCTCCATCACTTCTTCCGTCTGTTTCTTTGAGTATTTGCTCACTTTACTCTTGTCGTGTTCTCTGTCACAATGAAGGTGTGTTTTAAGTAAAGGGTTGATATGAGGCACGATAGTGTAATTAGTTGCTTGCTTGTGTACATGAGATCTAAAAAAAAGTTTTAAAACAGTTTAATACACACATCTGATATGAAGGTCGAAAAAGCAATTGAACAAAGTGTTATACCACTGATTTTCAAATTTTTGGTGCAATAGAAAGGTGATGTGTTTCTGTTTTTGTAATTCAAGATGGAACACCCTAGGACGGCTGATGCACAAACCACTGATTTGATGAAGCAATGTTTTTCCACCATTTTCACACACAACCTGCCTCTCCACAGCACTGATCTGTTGCTTCATTCCAGACGGTCATTGTTTGAGTAAATATTCATGTGTTGCATTGCTGATGGAAAATGAGAAGAGTCTTCTGTTTATTTCCCTTGAAGTCATTTTCTTGCTTCTCTTTCTTCTGTTTCTCTTATCGTGCAATAATTTGCTTTGACTAAATAGCCAATGAAAGTGTCTTATTGTTGAGCTCCAATTCAATATGTTAAAATGGCTTAAAAAACTTCCAACAAAGGTCAATTATTGCCATCCAGTGCAGGACACACAGCATACAAAAAGCACCAGATTCACTTACTGATCGTTGACTGTCAGACTGGTGTTTCAGGAGCAAAAGAAAACCAAAGGCAAGCTGCTCGATGTGCCCCAGTGCAACTTAAATCTTCCATTTGTTGAAATCAAAGATTACCGTAAAACTGCTGAGCACAAAGGACTGCAAACTGCAAAAATTATTCTACTCGAAGCTTAGAAATACCACTTTTAAAGGTGTGACATCATTTGAATGTAAAGTCTAAAGAGCGCAAAGAGCTCGGAGGTCAGTGTGGTCTCATCTTTTCTCACAGCAACGGTCAGCATCATCTTTCTTTATCGTGTAACCATGATAAATTTCCCTAGTTTTCAATATAAATACTGAATATTGCACCTCAATGTGAGCCCACCAGACTCGGCCTCTCTTGTTGACCCTGAAAGTCATGAGGAATTTCAGTCAGGAGATTCAGCCTCAACCCTCCTCTCACCTCCCCCCACCCCCTTGTCCCTTTCCCCTCCATCTCTCTTCCCATCCAACCCCCCCTTTTCCCCTTTGCCCGGCTAGACCTTCAAGTGGCCTGAAGCCACGTCAGCCTCCACGCTAGAGACCTACACTGACACAGAGACACACACACACAGACAGAAACTGGCATGATTATTGTGTTTAAAAGGCATCAACTCTCAGGACTGAAAGAGGCATTCTTGCAACTTAAGTATATGCAGCACCGTGTCATTATTGGCAGTGATATTAGATAGTTTATTTAATCAACACTCAACTGAGGCTGGCATGCCGGAGCCTTTCAGACTGGTGTTTACCTAAAAGGGCCAGACTCAAGGTTGAGGTTAGCAAACCTCTGTGTTTAAGGCCAGACGTCCGCCGTCGACACACTCCCTGTTATCTGACAGACTCCTAATAACTCCTTAATAAGTGGGAGGGAGAGAGTCAGAGAGAGTGATGGAGCGGGTTAATAATCACTTTAGGTGACACAGATGTGACCAACTTTTGTATCATTTTAATACAATATTACTGCAGTGCAACATTTTCTCAAATACATGTTGTGTCTTAAAGTTGCTTTTGTTTCTGCACTGCAGTGCTGATGATAACACTGAAGCAGCTGCAGCGGTGATCAAGGACAGGTGTGACGTGTGGATGCTTTTACTTGTTCACAAGTCAAACCAGAGATGACATGAGGGGTGGAGACATGTAAGTCGGTGAAAGCACAGATGGTCTAATGCACTGAGATTAGTTAAAGATGCAAAAAGTACATGCGTGGCAAGATAGAGAGAGCAGTATGAGAATGATGTGTAGGTGAGGCCTGGGGAAGCATGTGTTGTCCAGATGCTGATCATAAAGACAGAAGAGAGGAGAAGAAGCCAAACCTCAGAGCTGCAGGCAGCAGAATAATGAGGCTGCAGTTTACTGTAAACTTTAAAACAGGAATGAGGAGATGCAGCACGCAGCAAAAAAGAGAGAGATACTGAGGTGTGGAGGAGTGAGAGGAGAGATACAAGCCAAAGAGGCCAGATTATTTTAAAACCATTACTAAGACAATGAGTTATCTATTCTTTGAAGAAAAACTTCAACTTTTACCAGTTTGATTACCTGGACACAGAAAGCATGAGCTCTGCCACAAAGAGCCTGTAAAAGTACACAAATAACCCCATGTTGCAATTGATTTTGTGAGCTCAATAATTAGCATTTTTATGTTTAATAAATAAAAGAAAAACAGTTGTAATTTTGGATGGGTTTAAATTAAGCTAGTTAGGAACTCACCGAAATGTTAAAACAATTCTTCTACAATTAAGTTTACAGTAAAATTAAGTTATGCAAACATATATTCCCTTTTGCTGTGTCCAAAAACATGAATGCATGTGTACTATATGTTCCCTCATGTACCACGAACTGTTCTGTACTGAACTTTACAGACGTTCTCTCATGTTAAATCCCTGCCTGGAGCTCAGTCTGTCATTGGATAATGGCATGTGGGGACACATTGATTCCCCCAAGCCATGTTCACTTTAGCTGTTGAAAATGTGTTAATGTGTGTGCACATCTACTCATTACAACACGGCAGATGTTTCTGTGAGTTTGTAGCCTACGATAAAAAAAGCAGCTTCCTGCTTAGTTACTCTCATGGGTAGTTATTCACTAATACACACATGCATGTGCTTGCATACACACATTTTTAACCTTTTGCAGGCACTCAAAGAGACACAGACACACTCAGAATTGTAAAAACACCACTTGTGCAACAGATAAATTACCAGTCGCACTGTTGTAAAAACAACATTCCCAAGACACAAAAATTAACGTCCTCATGTTTGTGTCACATCTGCAAGTGTAGGCATGCACATGCACACACACATGCACACATGCACACACACTATTAAAATTATTGACCACTGTCTCTCCTCCAGGCTTCTTTCCAGCTGCTGGTTCTGTCTGATGAGCTACTTATCCGTCTGACTGGAGATTATTGAAATTCCAAATATAAGAGCGCTCCACCTCTCTGACTAATCCATGTGTGTAATGCAAGACTGTGCACGCTGCCATCTCTGCATGTGTTTGTATGTTGATATAAGCTACCGTGTGCTTGTCTGTGTGAAAACAGGTGTTTCTGTATTACTGTTTGTGCTAAATGTGGGTGAATGAAGAGTGTAAACACTGTTATCTTCTATGTTAAGAGTGTACTTACTGAAAATAGGAGGAGCCGGTGCACAAATGTGTGAGTGCATGCGTGTGTGTTTTTCTATCTCTGTCCAGCCAGGCTAAAATTGGGTGCAAGTTTGGAGAGAGTACAGGGAGGAATATTACAGCGGGCAGTGGAAAACTCCATCTCACTGCGAGTGTGTGTGCACTTGTATGCACAAATTAAAGCACAGGCTGCTGCATCACCATCTATAGACCTTTCCTCTTTAAATGGTAACTGAAATGCAAAAACAGATGACTTTTATTTTCTAGACCTTAAATATTTAGAAGTAGTAATGGACTTCATAATGATGCTGGTTTTTTTTATAGTTTTCATTTCTCTTGCATAAATGTGTCGATGCACACACTCTCACTGACACACACAGTAGTCGCAGTGTCCTCTCTGAGTGGAAATCTCTGTGAAGAAACTGCAAACCACACAAGTGACAAATAAGCAGCTGGGACTCTGCTAAACTTTTACGCTGACATCATTTGCTTACAGGTATTAGTGTGTGTGAGTGTGTACACAGGTTGTCTGTCCACAGAGCGCATCAGTGTTCACATTCACATTAAGGGAAAAACACCCTCAGGCTGAGTTCATTTTGCTGACTGTCCAGAAAAGTGGCAGCCCTCCCCAGAGTTCTGTCAGCGTAGCATGTTCTTCATCTTACCCAGAATGCTTCAGATGTATATTTTTCTTCACTGTGACTCTGTAGACTTTGTCCTTGCTCCAGAGATGCAGTTAATGAGGCTGTAAGGGTGCTTTACAACACTGAGGTGGCCTCTTGTAATGTCAGACAGCAATTACATCTTCTCCCATAACATGCCGCTCAGAGTGTCACAACCTCTTCCTCAAGCTGATGACGGTTTGCAGCTTTCTGCATGATGTTTCGGCTTCACATCCCTGAAAAACAGTCCAGACATGCCAAAAAGGCTCGTGTCTGCACAGGGACGGCTCTTTGCATCTCAAGTGTTTAGCAGATGCACTTCAACAGGAGCGTGAAACTGTGGCCGTTCTGTCATGCAAAGGATGGTCAAGAGTTTGCTTCGTTTCAGTGACATCATGTGTCGCCTGTGTTTGTGTTTCAGGGCGGCGACAGACCATAATGTGGACAACACCACTGCCATGTTGAGAGAATGGCTAAAGAGAGCTCAGCGTGTTTACCACTATGTGGAGTGGAGACCGATGGAGGACCCGAGGTGAGTCACAGTTTCCACAAGAATCATTTATCAGTATCTATTCAAAAGTTATTTAGACTTCTGTCCCTGATTTGTTCTGGTATTGTCACATAATTAGCGTTAAGTCTAAGAGGATGTTTAAACTTAAATAACAGCCTTTTCATCTGTTTATCAGGTCCTACACAGATGAGTGGGGTCCAAAGCACTGGCCTCCTTCAAGGTTCAACCATTTGATGAAGCTGAGACAGGCGGCACTGAAGGCTGCGAGAGAACGATGGGCAGATTACATACTGGTGAGAGTTCAGTACTCTTTCTGTATTAAATAAATATGTAATAATTCAGTCAGAGACACTTATGTCAAGTAATTTACTGTTTATAGAAAATCGTAATACAGTTTGATTTATCAGAAAAGGCTTTAGTGAGAAGATGGATTAGCTCTGTTTGAACCGTGTTGTTCAGGGATTTTTGGTGTTGTCTGGCAAACCAGCCATCCAGCCAGTTTCCACCAGTTTTGAGCAGAACTATTGTAATTAAGGACACAACAGGGAGCCTTTGCACACTGACCTGTAGAAACTGACACACCCTCTTTTGTTACCACTTTGGGTCAAGAAAAACCTGCTATTTTTTAATGTTTTGTTTTGTTGTGTGTTTTTTGCTCAAAGTGGTTTAAAATAAGATGTGCTAACTGGAACCAAACCAGTTCCATGTTGGTGGAAGAGGCCTATTATGGGCGTCTTGATAAATTATTTTTTAGTTTCACTAGTCTACATTGTAAAGATATGTAGCTAACATTGGTATTTGTCTTGATATTTGGTTCGATTTCGGCAACATTTTTGTGAAATCTCTCCAGATTAAGTTTAGATTTGATATCAAATGGTGACTGATTTGCACACTCAGACCATCTCGCTTCTTCAGTTTGTAGACAGTGACAACCTGCTGACCAACCCCCGTGTGCTCAACCTGCTGATGGCTGAAAACTTGACCCTGGTTGCTCCCATGTTAGAGTCGCGCTCGCTCTACTCCAACTTCTGGTGTGGCATCAGTCCGCAGGTGCAGTCTGGACTACAACTCATTCATCCGTCCATCTCTTTAGCTTCATTCATAACCTGAACCAGGCTGTTTGTGTGCCTCCTCTCTGTCAGGGTTATTATAAGCGAACACCGGACTACCAGCCGATCAGGGAGTGGAAGCGGCTCGGCTGTTTCCCCGTTCCCATGGTGCACAGCACCTTCTTGGTAGACCTGCGTCGGGAAACCAGCCGGGATCTGGCCTTCTACCCTCCTCACCCAGACTACAGCTGGGCGTTCGATGACATCATGGTGTTTGCTTTCTCGGCACGTCAGGCAGGTCAGTTTGAGAACTCAACTCACAGCAAACTACCACATTTGTAGCAGGGCTGCAAATTCCATCATGACAGCTTCACTCTGATGCACTGGGACTGTCGGAGACTTCTTGTTATATTAGTCGATTGCAAACTGGTTTTAATCTGTATGTGTATCCTGCTGTATATAACACTGAGGGCCTTTTACAGATCTTATGCACATGTTTCAGATTAAGGCAGATGAGTGGGAGCAGAGATAAACGGGTCCATGTGTTTGTCTTCACTGTTTTTACGTGTGTAACAATTTCGGTATTTGTAGGTTTTATGTGTGTGTTGTGAGAAAAGATTTGTATGGAACAAACAGAACAATTAAGCTTTCCATTTCATAGAAAATGAGAGTGTTTGGCATCACCTGCCAACTCAAAAAAGTAAACACATAAAAGCATTCACACAAACACTGACAGATATGCCAACGACCACCAGATATGGACACTCAAAAACACAGAAGCCTGATTTCTTCTTCCTCTCAAATTAGTTTCAATAGATGCAACAGTGCACAAGAGAAATGTGAATTTACTCACACAGACTGGAAGAGTCTTTGTGCATTTTCGCAGGCAGCGCTTTGCAGTGAAAAGATGTTAGTCAGTTAAAATGAAGCGAAAGGGGATTCTTCTTAAGAAATTTTAATTTTTGAGTTTATATTTTGTGGTTGTAGCCGAAACTGGGGAAGGATCAACAAAGAGAAAAAGAAAAGAGGTGCATGATGCTAAAGAACAGAGGGACATTGATAAAGTAAGAGATGAAGTGAATGGAGAGTAAATTACTTTAGAGAAACTGCATGTGCTGGCCACATCAAGATCTTTATGACACAAGACTGGAAACACTGGAAGAACATTTAAACCAACAGCAACAAAAAAAGACAAGTCCTTGTAGCTGCTTTAAAGTATTGAGAGATAAAAGAGAACCTTATTTAATTTAAACAATAAAATAAGTGGATTTTTTTTTTTACAATATTATAAATAAACCATATTTAAAAATTGATGCCCATTTTCATAAAATGTGATAACAGTTATTGTATGTGCTGTAACAGAGAGGTCAGTATCGATCTACAAAAGGACAGCGTGGTTTGTCTCTCCTTTTTGTTTGCCATGTCTCTTTGGAAAGAATGAGATGACAGAAAGATCCTTTTAAGAAACTGCTGTGTATCACATTATCCTCACCATATCCCTCGTCATGTATAAGCTTTACGCGTGAAAATAACATTTGAATGACCATCGAGCAGTTTATTTATAATGGCGGTTTGTATTTGCTTTTGTGTGGCCTGGGACTTTGAGGACCTGAGGTGCTCCAAACTTCATGTCGATTTGAAATGTTTGGGTCAAGAGGTTGTATTTACAAAACACTGTGTGCATGTGTGTGTGTGCGTGTGTGTGTGTGTGTGTGTGTTCCAGGTGTGCAGATGTATGTGTGTAACAGAGAGAACTATGGTTTCCTGCCCGTCCCTCTCAAAGCACAGCAAAGTGTGGAGGATGAAAGTGAGAGTTTTATACACACCATCACAGAGGCTTTGAGTGAGTACCACACACACACACACACACACACACTGTTATGACGTTACTCTTTTTCACTCCTTGATTACTTTAACTTTTGGCTTTGTTTCTTCCCCTTCTTGACCTCTGTGACCCTTCCTGATTGCATCCTGTCAGCCATCTTTGCTTAAATCCCCCTTTTCCTTCCATCTCCTCATCTCCCTCTCTCTTTTTTTTCAACCCCTCTCTCACTTTCTCCCCCTCTGTGTTTTCTTTGCTGCACTTCTCTCTGCTCAAAGTGTAAATAATGCACCACCAGACTCAAGAAGAAATTCAGTTATTTCACTTTTTGTTGTCTTGACCTTTCGCCTCTTTTCTCTGTCTGTCAACAGTTGAACAGGACATTGAGCCCTCCGAGCATCTGTACTCTCCACCGTCACCACAGGACACAATAGGCTTCGATGAAGTGAGTTATGAAGCGTTATGTGTTTCAGTCTCTCTGTATATTTACTGTTTATCAGCAAGTCCCATTTCCCACTTTAATAGTGCTTCTTTTTTCCTTGTGTTTCCATGTTCTTCCCTCTTCTTTGCTCTTGCATTGGCCTCTCTTTAACCCTTTACTTCTGTTTTCTCTGTCTTCTGTTTTTATTTGCATTATGCATTTCCTATTCCACAAAAAAAGATAGTGACTTTGAAACATAAACTAGAAAAGGATCAGAAACTTACTTACAAATGCAGATTCAGAGTACAGGAAACTGTTCTCCCTAAAGTGAAAGTTTTTCCTGTTTAAATTTTACAGATTTTCCTGATCAACCTAAAGCGCCGGCTGGACCGAAGAACCAGGATGTTGAAAACAATGGCTTCTCTGGGTCTGCATGCCACACTGGTAGATGCAGTGGATGGCAAGTAGGTCACAAACACACTGCTTTGCATGCACCCAATGAACTGACACAGAGGCTGATTTGATCCTAAAAAAAAAGTTTAGTTTATTCTGCAGAAGGACAGAATTAAGATTTTCTCTCTGAAACATCTCATGCACTTTAGCTGAACAAAAGTTTCTCATCTGTTCCTACTCCAAACATGCTGTCAGCTCAGTGATTTGTTGCAGTAGCAACACGCTTGACTTGCTCTCCCTCCTCAGTATTTTGCTTGAATCCACTTTAAAATAAGCCCTAATCCGTCTTTCAGCCTCATTTTGTCTGGCAGAGTCTAATACCTGTAGCAGCTTGCAGGGTTTGACTCTGCTGTGCTTTGCAGAGAAGCTGTTTTCACTGAGAGCCAGCTCAGATCTATGCTAATAAGAAGAAACATTCTTCTTCACTTACTACAATCCTACACTTCCTGTCTTCCTCTCTCTCAGGGCTCTCAATACGTCCCAGCTGCAGGCGCTGGGGATAGAGATGATGCCACGCTACAAGGACCCTTACTCTGGCCGAGTCCTGACCAGAGGGGAGATTGGCTGCTTCCTCAGTCATCACTCTATATGGACACAGGTGAGACCAGGAGAGAGGGATGAGGAAGAATGGTACAGGTAGAAGATCTTTTGAGCAAAGATTCAACCTGCTGAAGAGGCTTTTAACAGGAAAACAGATCGCCTCCAGGTTGTGGGTTTGCCGGACAATAACTACACATATAGAGACTGAAAACAACGAGTTAAATTCCATAAGGGCTTGAATCTATACTTAGCACATAGCTGTTTTGATGGTTGTGTCTTATTTCATACTGATAAACTGACTTTCACACCAGACACAAAAAACCTGCTGCTTTGTGATTGTTGGTGGCTCCCAATATTAACAATTTAATAACCTACATAAAGTCTTTGGTTAATGCATTAAGATAATAAATTGATGAAACACACAATAGAAAAAAATCCGCTTGTTCTAAGTTTATGCTGTCATTCTTTTATGTAACATGACTGTATGTTTTCTTACCATCAGATGTTGGAGCGCGGCCTTGAGAGGGTTCTTGTCTTAGAGGATGACACGAGGTTTGAGCCCAGGTTTAAACGGCGGATGCAGGCCATAATGGATGACATAGACAAAGTCCAGCTGGACTGGGATCTCATGTAAGAACACACACCATCCTTTTTTTTCAAATGAATGTGTTTTAAAACTACATTGGTCTAAAGCATTAACACATGCTCTCTGTCTGCACTCCAGCTATGTGGGGCGTAAGCGCATGCAGGTGCAGCAGCCGGAGCAAGCCGTGGAAGGTGTAAACAACCTGGTTGAGGCCGACTACTCCTATTGGACGCTCGGCTATGCACTGTCACAGCAGGGAGCCAGGAAGTTACTGGATGCTGATCCCTTTACAAGGATGCTGCCGGTCGATGAGTTCCTGCCCGTCATGTTCAACAAACATCCCAAGTCAGTCTTTGCATCAGTTTTCTTTGATTTAAAGCTGCAGTGCTGCATAAATGCAATACACTTAGTTCATATATGATACAAAGGCATCAGGTTTTATTTGAGACATGTAATACAGAAAACCAAAAAAGCTACAAAAAGAAGAAATTTTGCAAAAATGCCTACAAACACAGACAGAACAACCTTTATGGAGAGTATGAACAGGCAGACAAATATTTACTGAGGACCACAGATGGATGATTGCAGGTGCACGCCTGATTTATTCTCAAGTAATACACGTTCTGAATAAAAGTAAAGACGCAAAGGTGAAGGCTAAATTTAGAGTATCCGGGCAGCGAAATGTTGGCATGCATGGATCCTGTGCATGAACAAAAACAGACTTGAGGGCAGCAAACCAAAAGGAGCTTCTGTACAGTAATTATCTATACATAGGCACAAACAAACCCATTGCAGACTTTTTAGAATTTTTTAGACTTTGGACAGCGTGTGTCTTTTTTTATTTTGTTCCCTGGTGGTAGACCACAATCTCCATCCAGCTCAACTCATATGCTCCCTTTATGTCTCTTTCTATCTTTTTTCCTTCTGTTCCTGCTCCTTGATTATGATCCCTACTTCCCCTTTTTTCTTTCCATCACCAACCCCTTAATCATCATCTTCCTCTTTTTCTATATCTCCTTCATCTTATTTGTATGGTTTTCCATCTTAATCTTCGTCCTCTTCAATTTCTTCATCTTCTTCTCCTTCCTCTTTCTTTTCCTTATTCTTTTTCCTCTTCTTCTGTGCCTCATCACACAGGGCATGGATTGTTCCCGGGGTTCAGCGGGTACGGTGCCTTGCACAGGACACACAATGCCTGCTTTTCTGTTTCTTTCCTCCTCTTTGGATTCCTGCTGTGCCCTGCTCTCCTCCACCTCCTCTCTCCTTCCTATTTTCTCCCTCTTTTATCCTTCAAGTCAGTTTTTGCCTTTTTTCCTTTCTTCTAGTTTGCATTTCTTTCTTTTTTCATGTCTTTTTCATTCTCTCGCTCTTCTGAAGACCTTTGCTTTATTTGTACACCTACTCCCTCCGTGTGTCACCCACTTCTCCTCCCCCCTTTCCTTCTCTCTTTTTGAGGAATGTGGGCCAGCAAGGCTCTTCCTGCTGGTTGGAGTAGGGGACAGGATTCCCATTGATAGAGGCCTGAGCGAGGGGGTGGGGCGGGGATGGACACTCAGTGAGTGTGTGTGTGTTTTGCTGTATAAATACATGGAGATGTGTGCCCAGTGTGCAGCATATAGATTTCTGGTGAGTACACTGTGTGTGTGTTGTTCAGAAGAGAAAGAAATGTGAAGTATTGACAGAAATGTGGAAAGGTGGCAGGAAACAAGTCTGTAAAATGTGTAGATTATGTAATTGAGCTTGAGATGATCATGTGTTTAAAGGGACAGTTCACCTTAACAAACAGATTTGTCATCTTACCTGTACTGCTTTTATTTATCTAGACTGTTCTGGTGTGAGTTGCAGTTTTGGAGATATTGACCATAGCAATGTCTGTATGAAATATTTAAATTGAATGTAACTAGATGGAACTTAGCTTGTGCTCAAAATGGCCAAAAGCTAAAAACTCAACAGCTTTTCTCTTTCTAGATATCATGACCACGTCACTCAGTTCTGCTGTCCAGCGTTTTCTCTGAACTGAGGTACACCTGCCATCGGTATCACTGTGCTGAAGGAAACCCGCATACACCGCTAACTCACGAGGCACCACTGAGCTAGCTAATATAAAGGCTCAGCCAAGGTGGACGCCATCGAAGTTCACACTCTGCACTGTCACAAGCCTCTTGTCCATGAGAAGATGCATACTTCCCTCAGCACTGTGATACAGTGAAGTGAAACAGAAGGAAAATAGTTCCTACATGAAAATGCTCATAACAAGGTCTGTGGATTTTTGTGCCTTAAACACAATTAGCAAAGTGCCATATAGTTCCTTACTTTTAAAGAGAAGACAGATATCTCTACAGCAAATACCTCCAAGACTCAGCAAATCACACCAAATTAGTGTAGATGGGTGCATTGCTGTGCAGCTAAGACGAGTGTAAGTATGTCTTTATGATAAGTTGTTATTACTGTGTCGGTTGTTTTTGTTTTTAGGGGAGGAAGGCTGTCTTGTCAACCCCCTGATGTCTGATAAACAGAAGCAGGAGAATTAAATGACAGTGAAAGCAGAACAAAAGACCTCATTGTGTGGAAAGTGTGTGTGAGTGTGTGTTTGTAAAAGCATGTCAGCTCATCTGAGCGCTAATAAAGGTGTAGGGTGTCACTGCTTTCGTGGAGTGCAGACAGGCTTTAAAACAGATGATTTGACAGCAGGCACTCGACCTCTGTGGTGACCTCTGTCTGCATGTGACTCCGCCCAGCTGACGTGTCCCGGCCGAACAGCCCCCAGTCCTCCTCGCGGTCCTGCTGCAGACTGAACATGCAGGCTTAAACCAGAGCCTGGTGCTGTTTACACGATGACATGAGGATGCTGCAGGAACTTAATAACTGATCTGATGTGCAGTTCATTTACCCGACTGTCACACATGAATACAAGATATCTGTACTTTAATCGAGGGCTCAATTTTCATCTTTACATAGATTCATGTAATTAGTGCTTCTATTGTTCAAGAATATAACAGAAGTGACAATATAGACAAAACTGGTGCAGACCAGCATTTGAAAAAGACAAAAAAAGAAAATATAATCACTGTTTTACCTCATCAACTTAATTTAATTTTGTTGATATATATTTATTCTAAATTTGAGGTCACTAACACATTGTAAAGAAGTTCTGACAGGAGCAACAAGAGACTGGAAAAACTGTGAAAAGCTCAAAAAAAACCTTTTTGGTAATTTTCCACAAGTAAACAGGTTCGTTGGTAGCATGTGATGGTATCATGATTTGGTATAAAAGGGGCATTCTAAAGTTATCAGTCATTTACAAGAAGGGTGGGGTGAGATTCACCACTAGTGAAACACAGGATTGTTTTTATTTTTACATGGACTCAGAAACACTTTATAAAATCAGGCCTGAAATTGCCCTGAAATTTAACATATATGAAGCATTGCTGGAGCTAAAACTGCTCAAAGTATATGAGTATATGAATTAGTTCAAATAGCTTCATGTAAACCTACTCTGAACTAAGCTTACTGGATCTACAGACTGAATTTAATCACTGAAGCTGTAAATCTTTTGATTTTGTAAACTTTAATGAGAAAATCCCTGTCAGACTAAATTGTACTGCAGCAGAGAAAAAGTATCCTGTTCCCAAATGTGATGCTTTGTCACTTTGCTGCCTCTGCTGAAATTAAATTCCGGTACATTGAGTATGACAAGCAGAACTTCCAGTGAAGTTGATTTGATGCGTCATAGCAAAATGCAAAGCCATCACGTAAACAGCGCTCTGTCCTTCCTTCCTCTTTCCTCCAGTGACCTTTGGTATATAACAGTCACAGGCTGATAATCATTTCCATGTTAGAGACAGATCACAGACAGGAAACTAACAGACAAGTCTGTTGATAAATGATTGGAGCACAGCAGCCAGGTGACATCAGACCTGAGGTTGAATTTATATTAGTGAACAAGCATCAGCTGCTTCATTCATGCATCACCATCAGTATTTTTTACGAACTCCCTCAAACAGCTGAGACCAAATTAAACTGTGTAATTGTTTTTCTTCTCTGTTGGCTATCACTATAAACTAAATGTGTTGTATTCTAGGTTGCAAAAGCATCGAGCTGGGCTCTGGGAAACTGCTAAAGCCATTTCTTTGGGTTTTATGGCTAAAAACATTTTAAAGAAGTTAATTACTATCGAAACAATCATAACCTCATGTTATAATCACCTTTAAATTGCTTCCAGTGTCTATAATGTTGTTTTATGTCTGTGTTTTTCTTTCCTTGCTCTTCATTCCTTTCAGCACTGAGTACATGTCTCACTTTGAGCCGCGGGACCTGAAGGCCTTCTCTGTGGAGCCACTTCTCATATATCCCACCCACTACACCGGAGAACCTGGCTACATCAGCGACACGGAGACCTCCACCATCTGGGACGACGAAGCTGTGGCCACAGACTGGGACCGGCAGCACGCCCGCAAGACGGCCCAGCAGGGCAGAATCCGCCCTGTGGCTCAGAACAGCGTCACCGGCGACACGCCGCCTCCTGCAGCTCGAGCATCACGGGACGAACTCTGATACAGAGACCCGAAAGAGAGAGAGAGGGACTCCTGTTCACTATATCAAGTACACACAGTGAACTCCATGTGTACACACACTTGAAACACACTCACATTACACACACTGATGTGGAAATGGAGAAATAAGCAGAGTTATGATGTCGATCTGCTGTGCCGTGTGATGAAGAGACAATGAGGAGAGGATGAAGAGAAGAATCTGGGGCGAAGGCCAGCCAGCCTTTGACGAGAGCCTTATTTATACCGCGTGCCTCCTCTGGGCATGCGGACACAGTTAGCAGCCTGAGAAAACTTAAGCAACGCATGGAAGACGACTTACATTATTTGCAGGACATGAAAGGAAAGAAAAAAGTTCGCACAAATCGGTTTTTATATTGTTTGAGAAGATTATTGTTATTTAAAAAGAACAGATGTGTTTTTCAAATGGACAGCAGAGGAATAAAGGAAACTTAAAGCTGTCTCAAAAACAAACCCTGAAGTGTGTGTGTTTACCCTGCGTTTGTGTGTATTTGGACGTGTTGTGTTCACAGAAATGAATATGTGTGGGAGAAGGGAGGCTGACATACCATACTTAAGAGTGTCACTTCTTCAGATGATGTCACAAACACACCCACACACCCACACACCCACACACACACACACACACATGCGTGTGCAAACACTCTGACAGGACTGCCCCCCCCTTGCCATGCAGCGGGACAGCAGTGGATGTTATTAGTTCAGTGTTTCTGTCACTGCACGTCTCACTTGCACAGCGGGCTGGACCTGCTAGTTAGCATTTTAGCTCGCACATTTCATGTATCGTGTGAGATGAATAATGTGTCCTCTTCATAAGCCTGCTGTCAGAATTTTTAAGTGTTAAATATTGCAGAAAATCTGGATTACTGTATCATTCATGCTGTTTTTCGTTCAGTTGTGACACTGGGCTTCACCAATAAAACAGCTTCTCTTCGAGTGTGTTTTCAATCCCTCTGCCACACAAACTAACACAGATGTTTTCTGTCTTTTTTACAGTAATTTGGATCATTATTATTTTTGTGGAAACAAAAAAAAAGAAGTTATTCCAGGCCAGATTCAAACCCATGACAGCAAAGCAACGCACCGCCCTTTTAATCTGTGTGGGACTAGAATGGAGATTTCATTAAGTAATGTGTATTATTGTTAAATCGCCCGATTAGCAGCAAGAATAAACTTTCTGCAGCTGTTCACATGCCCTTCTCCCAATGGAAGACAGACTTTCCTGCCCCTTGTATAAGTGACATTTCACAAAATTGTGGTAAAACATGAAAGGAGCTGTGACCTCCTAATAAATTTAAGCTTTTGGGGTTTGTCATGTGGAGGACACTCGGTGGGTTTGTCGGCTCTCTCTGTTCTCTGGCTGAGTGTTTTATGGCTCCTCTCTGCTGCAGGATGGAGAGCAGGGAAACAGGGAATGTGTGGAAGCTCAGGGTGCAGAGGTCGGCTATAAGTGATGTGGTGAAGTCATGTAGAGGAGAGAAGCTGAGGAAGGGTGGAGAAGACTTTTAGGCACAAAGGAAATCTATTTAAATATTAATATCCTGCAGTTTTTCCTGCAGTCATCAGATCAAATAAATACAGCTTTACTGTTAATCCTGCTTCTTGAAACACTGTCCAAATCTTATTTAATATTACTATCATGCCCTGAAGGTGATATAAAAGATGTTTCATTTACAGTTTTCTCAGGTAGTGCCCTTTGAAGATGCTGTGATGCTAAAACAAGGATTATGCTGCCCTCTGCTGGTCATGTGTGAAACAGTTTTGGCTTTATGAGACGTAAACAAATAAAGCTCATATAATATGATAGTGTGTATTATAACCTGCTGTACGTCAAAATGAATAAAGAACTAGATGACTAAATAATTTCCATTACATTTGCATGAAATGGAAATTTGTTTAAGGCAACAGGCTGGTTAAAGACCATCTCTCTCTCTGTCTCTGACAGACACACACACACTCACACACACACACACACACACACACACACTTTGTCGGGTAGAATCAGTCGTTCAGTAGAGCTAAGTTGTATTTTTAATGCATCTCGGCTCGTGTATCGTTGATACTTTCTTATAAATACAATTTAAAAAAACAAATACATTATGGATTGAGACAGAGCGGACGAAACTCAGACTGAAAAAAGGTGAAAAAATAGGTGCTTGTGGATGAGTCGTGAACTTAGTGGTCACCCTTCTCTATTTGTCCCTCCTCTCTCTCCTCCTCTTCCACTTCCGTCTCTCTGCTGCTGGCGGTTGATGGAGGGATTTTGCACTCAGGTAAGAAAATATAGACATGTTTAACACAATTTTATTTTTCTCAGCCTTTAACGTAAAAACAACTCACACTGGCTTGAGAAATTTTGTATTTACTGGAATGTTGGTTATGAAATATAGATCCACTGTATCTGACACTTCATTAATAATAAGCTAGCCTTGGGAGTTTAAGAGGAACACATGGCTGTTTCAATATCTTGACATGCATTTATTTCATGTCTTTGTTTGTGTGTGTGTATGTGTGTGTGTGTGTGTGTGTGTGTGTGTGTGTGTGTGTGTGTGTTTACAGTAAGATAGAAGCAACAGAGCATAAACAAAGCCATAGTGTACTGGAACAGCATCCGAAATATTCATCAGATGAAGTCTATCCCATTTCTTTCTTATTGCTCCTAATCTTCTCCTTTAAACACAACAGAATGCTCTAACACACACACACACACACACACACACACACACACACATACACACACACACTGAATCAATTAATTGCTGGAGCATGCTGTTGTGTTTCAGGTGGTTTCCGACCTTCCAGGCAACTCATTTCCATACTTTATGAAAATCAACTTACAGAGAATTAAATCTGGTTCATGCGACTCATCACACTGCTCATCATGTCTGCATTTATTACACCAGAGCCATGTGTTTGTGGTGAAATACCCAAATAATACTGCAGGGGAATAACTGCATCAAACAGCAGAAATAACGTGACTTTCACAAAAAGGTTTCACACCTTTAATATTGCATAAAATAATTGCAAAAATCCAGTAAACGTTTGAGAGAAACCCGAATGTTTAAGAGCAGCACTTCCCAACTAACTAGACTCAGAAAAGGTCAAAAGTCAGAAAAATATTCAGAAGTTAAGCTTATTATTTCATTTAACTATTTTAAAGCCAAAGGGAAAATTGCGTGGCTTGTTTTGATACTCTTATTATATAACTGTTTTAAAAAATAGGGGAAATAGTTGGTGTCACTTCTTGTAGCAAGGGAGGAAAAAAAAGTCTATTTGGCAAAAGCTGATGAACTGCAGGAAGCCCTGTTGAATCTGGAGTGGATCTCAGCCAGCACAGACAAACACCTAAGGATGAGTGCTCGTTCATGTCTAAAAATCTGATGCGCAGTAAAATTCTGCATGTTTACAGTCCTCACACATGCAGCGTCTGCTGAACGTGAGGGCTGAATGAGTTCATGGCCTAATGCAGAGGGAGATGAGTTGAAGCTGAATATGTCTGAGGCTTTAAACACCAAATCTAGAATAGAATAAAGGAAGACTTGTGTGGGATAAAAATGTCTTACTTGCTCTCAAATGATGGCAGAAACTGCTGTGCTTGCTGTAGGTAGGCAGATTAAATCTTATTTAGAAGGCTCTTTATAGTTTGGAAATGTGACGTTTTATTTGCATATTTTCACTGGAAATCCCATTAGTGCCGTTTGAAGAGATTTCATGTCGATGCTGAATGCAGGATTCTTAGTCATCAAAGGGAGAAGGGGGTGATTTGTTGGTGTTACTGGCAGGAATGTCAGTTCTTGATGATTCTTTATGTAGCAAAAGTTGTTTGGTTGCGTAAGTGGGTGAAATGAATCGGTGATGCTGTGCTCAGCAGGGAAGAGGCTGCTGACTAACACCGATGTGGCAACACTGTGCCCCTTTGACAGAGATCAGACACACACATGCACATGTACGCACATCCATCACACATGCAAACACACGTGTTGTGACTGAGGAAGCAAAAAAAAAAGAGAGAAGGAAATGGAAAATGAAAATATTGTTCTTGCAGGACACTCAGTGCCTCTGCCTCCTGTTTCTCCTCCTCTCGCTCTCTCAGTGATGCAGAAAAATGTTTGTTGTCACCTTCTGGTCTCTGTCTCATATTGATAATGAGTAACTGTTCAGTGTCAACAAAAGCTCCTTCAGACGTCTCCTCAGTGAGCGAATAAGTGTGTGTGTCAGTGTGTCTGTGCACTGTCAGTGCAGTAATGGCACCAAAGCAGCATTTAGAGCCAACAGAGAGACAGGAAGTCTGAACAGAAACAGCAGATTCATCTGATATAACTTTATTTACCTCATACTTATCCTTTAAAAATAATCACTGCCAAGTTAAACAAAAGGAGAGAACTATGACATTGTTGACCTGCAGAGGGCAGTGTGGAGACATGGAAGTTCAACTCAGCATGTGAGAGGAGTGTTTCTATGTAGAAGAACAAAGTGTAGCTGCAATCTAAAACACTATAACATTACTTATTGTTTGCCTCGTCCTGGTTGCTGCTATGTGATTTTATTGTACTGAAGTATTTTTACTTCTTTTTTTTTGCTGTGTGATAGGACTACCACATGATAAACACGTAAGAAGCAAATATCCTGAAATGATAAAATCATCATTAACTAATAGTAATACTGATTCTGTCATGGCACCTTTACAGTTTTATACTATGTTGAATCTTACATTACTTTGTTTTATGATAATCAATATATGTATGTATGTAAGAAACCCCAGGGATGGTTATTAGTGTAGAAATGCCTCATATCAAAGATGCATGTCATGTTTTTCATGTAAACCATAACCAGTAGCATCAAATTATTGTGTTGGGATAAAAGGTAGAATGTTTCCTTCTGATGTGTCATGCAGAAAAAATAAAAAGTATCACATCATGTCATTTTGGTTGTATTTTAATTCGAAAGGATCCAACTAATTCTTTCACCGCTGTGTTTTTAAATCTTGAATACCAGCATAAGATTTCGTTTTACAGTGTTTACTATTGTTTTCAAGACAAATTTTCCTTTTGTTTGAGGGAAAATGAGAGCAAGCAACTGAGGCTTTGTTTGTATTGACCCAGACTGAAGGGATCCTGAGTGTGTGGTGTGTATGCGAGTGTGTGTTAGAGAGACTGTGTGTGTGCCGTCAGAGTTTAGAGAGCTTTGGCTTCCCAGCTGTGTAAACTGGTGCTGGCCACACTGGGACTGCGTCAGCACACTGAAGAAAAGCAAAAAAAACCCTGGAGAGAACACTGAGGATTTTACTGAACAATGAACACAAGTTATTCAGGAGAAAGGTAAAAACTAAAGAGTATGTGTCGGTGCAGCTAATGGAAAACAAAACTATCACTGCTTTGGCAACATGTCAGGCATCAGCCCGGAAAAGACCACCGAACTGGGCCGAAGTGAAGTAAAGTGACTAGAAAAAGAAGCACAGCACTCAACAACAGAGAGAGGAAATGGGGGAAGGAGGAGGAGGGGAGGAAGGCAGAGAGGGGAGGCGGGTTCACTGGAAGTCCATCCAGACAGCACGAAGACAAGGCAGCATGTTTACTCACGCTTCCTGCCAATCAAGCTGCCATTCACTCGCAGTCAGTCACACTGAGTCAATGAGAGTCACGGTCGACTGACTCCTGCTGACACTTCAGCGGCTATCTGCTTCGATTACAGAGGCATTTGAAATGTTCCTGCTTTTCAGTACGTGAGCTTCAGCCATGAATCATCGCTAAATATAAACACTTCAGGTGGAGTCCTATTCCATCTCTGAGTGTAAACGCTTCAGAGGAATTTTACCGTGCTGAGTCAGAGCGCAGGCCTGAATCAGACTCAGGAGAGGCTACATGAGACCACAGCAGTGTTTTTTCTTTCCTACTGAGCTGCTAGCAGTTGAAAGGGGACTCCATTTGTGTGTTTGCAAGTGATAGAAGATCCTTCAGCCTGGCAAAAACTGACCCCATAGCTGTTTTTATTCAAGTATGTAACATCAATCTGATTGTTGTTACTGAAGCGTCAGTTTTAAAGCTGCATTTTACTGTTGCAGCTTTTGAAGATGGAGATATTTAGATATTGACTTTGTATACAGGAAGCTACTTTAGGTTGATGTGGGCTCCAAACCTTTTGAACCACTGGATCAAAAGAACCAATTGGTGATCGATGAGAATGAGACGAAATATCCAGCCCTCATGACATGCAGTTGGACTCTTTGAGTGAGTCCGTGGGAAGTTTCAAGTTAAAAACATTTCACATTAATATTCAATTACAAAAAACTTCAACCCTTCTGCATCATTTTCTGTCTGTAATGAAAGCTGTTTAACTCTCGTCTTTCTATCTCAGATCATCAAGGCATCAGTTACACCTCAGAACCCCAATGAGCTATGAGATAAATTTTGGAAAAAAAGATGAAATAAAAGCTTCTGATCCACTTGTTTTGTAAACATTTGATTTGTCCATGCATTAGTGGAACCGTTATATGGATAAAAATATCCGAGAAGTTTAGGGGGGAATTCCCTCCATGGTGGAACTGCTCATAGAGATGTGAAAGGTGAGAAGAGACCCAAAAAGAAACTGTTCTTTTTTCATGGATGACAAGCCAGAAAGGTTGAGAACAGTTGGTTTAATCTTTCAGTGTGCTCTATTTTTATTTTAAGTTTTGTTGAGCAAAAAATCTTATTTATGTATTTGAAGTTCTGTGTTTTCCTGTGAAAATAGCATAAAATATTTATACTCAATTTAAGTAAAATAAAATTGCACACTAGCACAGTACATTACATTCCACTGCCGGTGTTTGTATTTGTGTGTGTGGGTGTGAGTGTGTGTTCATGCATATTCCTTCGGTATGAAGTAACTTCACCGGATGCTTCTCTGACTCGTGTGTTTTTTCAGTGGCTGTTTATTCACCTAAAAAAAAAAATGATGCAAAATCTGACTTCACACTGCAGCTTCTGCCTGTAGGAAGCAACTTTCTTCACACTTTGTCCAACATTAACTGCTGAATCTACAACTATAGTGTGTGTGTGTGCGTGTGTGTGTGCGTGTGTGTGTGTGTCAGAGCGCTGCCTGGTCCCAGATAATCCTCTCCTCTGCAATGGCAGTGTTTTACACATGACTGGTTCTTATTCTTTGCCTGGACTCGATCGCACACAGACATCTACGCACACACGCACACACACACACACACACACACACACACACACACACACACACATGCTCACCATAATTGTTACACATTTATTATGGTTTGACCTTTGCCCTGCTGTCACAAATGTCACGAAGCAGTACAGCTTAACAGAAAGCTGAATCAGTAGCTCTATGAAGCCGTTTCACGTCTACACACCTGAACCTTGTGAGTTCAACACACACACAAAATAAAATCGTACATCAAGTTTTACGGGAGTTCTAGACTATTTCAGAAAACTTGAACAGATGAAAGTGATCAGAAATTGGCTTTAGAGACAAATTATTAGAATTTTTTGGCTCAGTGGTGAGAATAAGATTTAAAGGTTGTGTGAAGCTGTAAGAGCTCAGCAGGTTTTTAATGAGGCCCAAAGTCTGTCCACCACAAAAAATATCTGTTATTGTTAGTACTTCTTAGAAACTCTTCCATAACATCCTCCTTTCTATCTCAGCTTTCCTGTCTTTCTTTTCCTTCTTTTCCTGTCTTTTTCTCTGCATTCTTCAAGTCAACCTCTTCTCAATCAGTGGGTAGTATTTTAAGAGGGGCTGGGCCTCTGAATGAAAACTCCTCCCCTTTTGGGATGAATGTAGGGGGCGAGTGAGAGAGAGAAGGAGGGAGAAAGAAAAAGGGAGACAATAGACTTTAATCACTCATGTGGTTGAGAGCTGTTGGCAAGCCAAGTTTTAACACGCGAGAGAGGGGAAAAAACAGAAGAGGGGCAGATAGACACTGCATGTGGTGGGGGAGAGAGGAGGGGAAACAGGAAGGGAGAAGACTGAGGTTGACAACTTGAGAGGATCATTAGTTACACCTCTGAGCTGAGGACAAGTCCAGTCTACAACCAAACAGAGGAGAGAGGAGGAGGAGGAGGCGACCGACACATCTTGGCCGTGAAGACCTAAAGAAGTCCAGCTTTCCACTGAAGACGTCTCCGTCCACTCTGCCGTCCACTCTGGAGAATGTCTTGCCATCACTGTCACCCCTGCCGCTGATCCAGGCCATCAGCATGATCTCCCACTACCCTCTGGCCACCTTGCTGCCCTGGCCCACGGGTCCCTACCACTGTCCAGACCTTGACTGCACCTTACTGCTCGAGGGGGAAGGAGGTGTCGCCCTGCAGAGGTACCAGCCTCGCTCTCCGGAGAGCAGCCCCCACCACTGGGTCAGTACACGGCAGAGAGATTGTGTCTGTCCACCTCATGCTGTTATTTCAGATCTGTGGGGTTTTTTTAAATTTATTTTTAATTTCTGGCAAGCACAGGTACTTCCAGTTTTGTTAAACAATCTGGCAGATGTTGGCCCTCGCATGAGTGACCTTCCTGCACCTTCTGTTGTTTGGAGTGTGTGTGAAGTGGTGTTTGGTGTCAAAGGTTTGGGCTGTTTTCTGATAGATTCAAGGATGGGAAGTGAAGTGCAAAGTGTTGGAGCAGTCAAAAGACAGATAAAGATGCATTACAAAAACAGTTCTCTGAGAAAAGAAGTCAGGAATTATAAACAGTTTAAAAATTGTTTAGTGGGAAGCAGATTGGCTGTGTTTGTGTCTCCTTCAAGGTCTGTTTGTTGGATGTCAGGTCTCTGTGGTGATTGTGAGAAACAGGGATATGAAAGGAGAGTGTTGATGCCTGTCTGTCTGTCTGTCAGTCTGTCTGTCTGTCTGTGTGTACATGAAGGGAGAGACAAAGGTATTTGACTACAGCTGAAAAGTAAATCACAGCAAATCCACTGCTGCTCTGGACTCAGCAGTTCTGGCCCGGCTGGTGGTCACATGAACAGCTAACTGATAGTGACACATCCTGCACTCAGTGGTTTACACTTCCTACGAAAAAACCCCCCTACCAGTGTAATGTACAGTAAGTAAGACTCATTTTGAAACTTAATGAAAAAACACCCACATTGTATCAGTTTGAGAATAAATCTCCAATTTTTGCCTTTCAGTTCCTCTGTTTGATCTTGACTCAGAAATTTTATGCAATCAGTCGGACGCTCATATTGCAATAATGCAAACTAGACAGTAACCTTTAGTGGCACAGACAGGAGGGCCGCTGACCTCTTGTGAAAGAAGTAATTCACATTCAGTGTAACTATTGCTTATTGGTCAGAGTTCACAGAAGAGCCTTGACTCACTTTACCTCAGAAATCAACAGCTTTAATATGTGTCAGCAAAAAGCAGAGCATGACAATAAACACATTCCTTACTTTACACATCATAAAAGTTGTTTATTTACCTCCATATGATCCGTCCGTGAGGCTGCAGATTCCTCATAACAGTGTGATTACCAGAAAACAACTTGCAGCGACAGCTTATTCCAGCTTAGTTGTGGCCGATTGTTTGCATGTGCGCACTTTTGGTATTGAGGCTAAGGCGAAAATATTTTTTCTTGTTTACACGTGGCACATTGAGGTTTAATGGGTTCACAGTTTCGTCTTTCTGACTAAGGTTTGCAAACCAGGCAGCACTGAAACCCAGCTGTTCCAGTACTGATTTTCTGTGACTTCAATGAGATTTTTCAGGAAGGATCAACTCAGCTGTGGAGGAAATATTTAAATGCTCTATTTAGGTAAAAGTACTAAAATTAAAAAAGTACTCAAGTTAAGTAGCTTACCTGATTTAAAATGTCAAAGTAAAATCTGGAAAATGTACCTTAAGTATTAAAAGTAAAAGTAGTCAATGCAGGAAAATTTCTCCTTTATTAAAAAAATATTTTATAAATGATATAACTATGTTTGAAGGCTGAAACTATCAAATGTTTTTAACATTGAAAATGACTTGAACAATAATATCAAAATAGTTGTCTATTACTTTTCTACCAGTTTACTAATTGATGAATCGACAAATTATTCCTGGTTTACTTGCAAACTGTTGGGATGCTTTGTTCATAACACAACATATTTTATAAGCTTTTTATGTTGTTTTTAAGAAAATATAATCTTAATTTCTAAAGTAACTAAAGCTCTGAGATAAAGGAAGTGAATTAAAAATCCAGTATTTCCCTCTAATCTGTAGTTGAGTGAAAGTAGAAAGTGGCATTAAAATAAAAACACAAGTAAAGTACAAGTACTTGAGTAAAGTACTTGTATACATGAAATTAGTTACATTTCCTTACTGCAATTCAAACCTCCCCAAACCCCATTCTAACTGCTGTAAAATAAACTACTTTACAGCCATAGTTCATCATCTTGACTTCTGTCAGATGACTGTAACACTGTGTTGCTTACGTACATGACATGAGGCTGAGTGCTGGGGATCCTCATCCTCCAGGCTGCATATCTGACATCCTGGCTGACGTGTCCTCAGCTCTCTTTCCGCCAATTGTTTCCATGAGTATGAAGATGGAGATTCGCTTACACTGGGCTGGCACTCTCTGAACGCTGCAGCCACAGTGACATTCAGCTTGCATGCATCACTCCATGTGTCCACACACTCAAACCTTGTGACTGTTTGTTTGCCTCTGCGAAGCCAGCAGCCACGGACAGAGGCATAATGTTTTCTGGTTGTCTGTCTGTTTATCTCTTTCTTGGGAAAGTGACATCTCAAGAAAGCCAGGAGAGATTTTCTTTAAATTTTACACAAATCCCCACTGAGAACCAAGTATGAGCTGTTTAGATTTTGATGGTCAAAGATCAAACCTCGAAGTCACTGTGAACCCACAAAAACACTCAAGAATTCATACAATCGTTTTGGCAAAATAGGGCTAAATATTGAAGTGATGACATTTTCTAACCATAATTTCTGGGGTCAACTTCACTGAGACATCATATTGATCTGCAAAAACATCTCTCTGATTCTTATTGAACATCATAACTCAGAGACAGAAGGAGAGATTGTGACTTTAATTAACTTGTGGACTGATACTGGGTGCTCATTTTGAAACTGTGCAGTTCAATTCAATTCAATTTTATTTATATAGCGTCAAATCACAACAAAGTTGTCTCAAGACACTTTACATATAGAG
>JAPZDV010000021.1:18946258-18972479 GCA_029814665.1 Acanthurus lineatus | reverse complement strand
AACATCAGACGACAGACAAAAAAGGCCGCCAGCTTAAATAAAGTACTACATAAATACAATGTAAATTAAATTATGTTGTTGTTGAATGTGGGAGATGAGACCGAATCAACTCAACAAATTTGAAGTAGTAACCCGTGATGCAGCCAGTGTCAAACAATACAAAGAAAAGTCACACTGCGATGATTTAACGTGTGCAAATATGTGTGTGTGTTCAGGCGGAGGGCGATCGTCTACCTCCAGGACACACGGTGAGCCAACTGGAGACCTGCAAAATCAGAAGCATCCGTGCTGGAACACTGGAACGTCTGGTTGAGACGTTATTGACAGCGTTCGGAGACAATGACCTCACCTACACCTCCATCTTCCTGTCCACCTACAGAGCCTTCGCCAGCACACAGGCTGTACTGCAGCTGCTGCTGGACAGGTAAGGCTGTAGTCAGGTGCTTCGTAAAACGAAAGAACGTGTTCACCGTATGTTCAGGAGGTTTTGAATGTGCTCTTTTCTTGTTTTTCAAAAGTGTTTTTTGTTTTCTTGTTTTTTTGCAGGTATGGTAGTGTAGAAGAAAACGAGCAAGACTCGGGCAGATGCCAAAGCACTGACTTCAACGGAGCCATCAGAAAGTAAGATACTTCTCTGTTTGTTCTTCGCCGTCAGTTCCATGCTGACAGCTTTGTAGAGATAACATGTTTTTTCTTTGTCGTCTCCTCAGTGCCTTGGCCTCCATCCTACGTGCCTGGCTGGACCAGTGTCCTGAAGACTTCCAGGAGCCCCCTGACTACCCATGTCTCCACAGGCTCATGCACTACCTGCGTAAGGCCCTGCCAGGGTCCGAGGCACTTAGACGGGCGGAGGGTCTGCTGGAGCAGCTGCAGAGTCAGGCCAGCATGGATGACACTGATGGTAACTCTTTTTGGCATATAGTTCCTCTTTTTGATTAGTAATATTTATTTGTTTTTCAAATAAACGTCAACCTAGTCAAATTATCTTTTGCTTTTGTTTGCCTGCTTTTAGCATCTTTCCATGGCAACAGTTCTTTCTGCCTTGGGGAGGAGGAGGATGTTGAGATTGAGGTCCAGGAGGACTTCCTGTCATTTGAGGCCGACCTGGTGGCTGAGCAGCTGACCTACATGGATGCGGTAAGTGGAGGGAAATGAGATGGAAACAGTGGTGGATAAGAAGTATGAGTTATGTGAGAGCGAAAAGGTTATGCAGGTTACACCCTGCGATGTTTCCTCAGTGCCGTCATACTAACATCAGCCCGCTCTTGTGCTCTAGCTGCTGTTTAAAAAGGTGGTACCACACCACTGCCTGGGCTCCATCTGGTCGCAGAGGGACAAGAAGCACAACAAACACAGCGCCCCCACCATCCGTGCCACTATTACTCAGTTTAATGCTGTGGCTGCCTGCGTGGTCAGCACAGTGTTGAAGCACAGACAGATCAGACCGCATGTCAGAGCGCGAGTCATCCAGCGTTGGATAGACATCGCTCAGGTTGGCAGAAACACCCACACATGCACAAATTTCTTTTACAAACCAAGCATGACAAATGGGCCAAGTTATGACCGTCCTTGTGTTCATTTTTCTCCTCACAGGAGTGTCGAATACGCAAAAACTTCTCATCTCTGCGAGCCATCGTATCCGCGCTGCAGTCGAACCCGCTTTACAGGCTGAAGAGGGCATGGGCCTGCGTGCACAAGTAAGCCTCCAATCTCTCAACCATGCAGATAATCTCAGCCAGTTTTGATAGAAGAATCAGCCCTTTGGAAGAATTCATCAGAATCTCTGAGATGTTTATTTAGCATGTGTATTTCAGCTAATGTTTCCATCCCCATTAGTAAAAATGAAACCTTGTTCCACACAGAGACAGCATGCAGACATTTGAAGAACTGTCAGATATTTTCTCCGATCACAACAACTACCTTACCAGCAGAGAGCTGCTCATGAGGGTGAGTTTCTACTGTCAACTTCTATGTTCAATCTGAAAGATCTGTTACCTTGAAAAGCAGCTGGCTTTGAACGATCACATGGTCACATGATCTTGCAAATCTATCTTGTCAGGCCTCAAGCAATATCAAGCGTATCTCTGAACCATTGTGTTTCGGGCCTGTCAGCGCTCTGTTCTGCCCAGGTGTGGTTTAAGTGTAATGACAGTGAAAGTAGCACCTGTTCATTTGAAAACAACAATAATGGCTCCCAAAGAGTTTAGCTTAGATGCTGCTTTAGCATCAGAACTTGAGAGAATTTCTTCACTAAGAGCAGAGAAAAGAGCAACATTGGAGCCTTTTCTTGAGAGAGAAGATGCTTTCACTCTTCTTCCAAGTGGCTTTGGCAAGAATTTCATTTATCAACTAATTCTGCTGGGAGCTCTGCTCTTCTTTGACCTTTGGTTAGTCGATCCGATCGGTCAGTGTTAGTCTGTGAAAGACTGTTGTTGAAGATGATTCCTCCAATCACCTTCCAAGTATTATTTTTACTTGCCCTCTTACAGTTTCCAAGGAAAACTTCCTCGATGGCTCAGTGTAACAAAGCATCTGGTGAATTGGGTTAAAGGATCCGCGAAATGATAAAGAGTAAATTGAGTACCTTGTGGAAAAATCCCACTTTCTAAAGTGTGAAGATGATTATGTAAGATCTCACCTGAAAACCCTGGAAACATGCCTCTTTTTTCACCACTGGTGAAAATCTCAAGGACAGAAACTGAATTTTATTTTATTTTGTTTTTGTTTGCTCGACAGGAAGGCACTTCAAAGTTTGCCAGTCTGGAAAGCTGTGCCAAGGAGCACCAGAAACGCACCCACAAGAGACTGCAGCTGCAGAAGGAAATGGTGAGACAAAGACCGGCTAACCGAGAGCTTCTGTTATTAAAAAGAAAGAGGGCATACAAGTGGATCGGTTTTCCAAGAGTGCTAAAACAGAGCTCTACAATTTGAAACAACACATTCCTCTTATGCAATGTGCTGTAAAGGGAGTTGCAGTCTCTCCAGGATGATGAAGCCGCATGTGTAGCTTTGTTTACTCGGTGCGCTGTGTGCATTAAGCCTGTGCTGTATTTTACAAAACCCACACTGGCATTTATAAACCGTGAGGACCACAGTGTAAATGAATCTCTGGCTTTATTGTGGCATCCTCAAAGTTTTTTATTTAGACTTCACAGAGCTGTCTTTTTTCCATAGGGAGCAATGCAAGGAACAATACCATACTTGGGGACTTTTCTGACCGACCTGACCATGCTGGACACAGCCCTGCCTGACCTGGTGGAGGTAAGAAAAAAATTCTTGACACCTGCTGAGTGTGTGTGTGTGTGTGTGTGTGTGTGAGAGTGTGTGTGTGTGTGTGAGTGTGTGCTTCAATATTTGAGAGCAAGTGTCTGCAAGTTCACACAGCTCTGCAGATCTGAGAGCCCGTCTGTGTTACCGCTGTCAGAATGTGGGGCGTAAGTTTCCATGAGTGTGTGAGGAATTTGGTCCACCGGTTTTTGGAGTGGTCCGCCTAATGCTGTTAGTCTAAGCAGCCGCTGGTATGTGATGTCCAGAGTCTGACAGCATGCTCTTTGTGTCCTCTGCAGGGTGGTCTGATCAACTTTGAGAAGAGACGCAGGGTGAGTGTAGCTGCAAGCAACATGCTTTTTACCACGACATTATCACGTGATGAGCTCGGCCGACTGTTAGAAAGATCTAATGAAGGCCACTCTCTCTGTGTCCCTGCAGGAGTTTGAGGTGATAGCACAGATCAAGCTGCTGCAGTCGGCCTGTAACAGCTACTGTCTGAGCCCGCAGCCGGCTTTCCTCCGTTGGTTTAAGAGTCAGCCTCAGCTCAGCGAGGAGGAGAGGTACTGCTGCTGTAATCAGAACAGCCCCTGTCACGTTTGCACCATTATCCATGAGATAAAAGCAAATTAGTGCATGAGGTTATGGTCTGTTGGACCTTTTGTGACAAACAGCACAATAGAAGCTTCTTTCTGTCCTTTTTTCTGCCTGTTTTTCTCTGCTGTTTTTCTCTTGTCCTCACTCCCTGCTGATCTTTTGTGTTGTGCTTCTCTTGTCTACTCTGACTTTCTCTTTCCTACTCAAAATTACTTATCTTCAAACCAACAGACGCAGTTTTTTCTAAATGATGGTAAAGGTCTCTTATCAATGTTCTCTCTTGCAGCTACGCCTTGTCCTGTGAGATTGAAGGTCTTGGGGACAGCAGCCCAACCTCACCCAAACCTCGGAAAAGCATGGTGAAGAGACTGAGCCTGTGAGTTCATCAGGACAAGAGATCTTGATAAAACTAATGAAGAAGGGTCTAGATTTAAATTAAAATTAAGTAAAGACAGACAAAGACATATCACATTAGATATGTCACGCTGTCATATTCAGGCACTGGATTGTTGATGTCTATTTATTCTATTACCTCATAACTGACTTCCTTCTTTTTGCAGGCTGTTTCTTGGATCAGACAGCAGTGCGGCCAGCTCTCCGGTCAGAGAGACGCCGCGCTCGCCCCCTACTGGCAGCTCAGGGGAGAGCATGGACTCGGTCAGCGTGTCCTCCAGTGACTCGAGCAGCCCGTCAGACAGCGAGGGCCTCCCCCCAACACACACCTCCAACTCCCAGCAGAACAAGGTGGGATATTTCACTTAAGAAAAAGTATTGTTTTGGTCATATTTAGGGACTTTGTGAAAGTTAATGGCATGTATGTTTTCCTATTTATTGTTAATAATCAATTGTTTGCATTTCTCCGCTTACCTAAGAGAAAAAGTTGCAAGACCCTTCCTCAAATATCCAGCATTTTTCAGCTCAAAGTCACTTTTCTGTCAGTAACTAAAATTGCTCTTAAACCTTAATATGTTCATTAAGTAATAATTGAAAAACCCCTCATGCAGCCTCAGAAGTGGAATTTGAAATTGCCACAACGTCACATTTTGTCTCGCTCTTCCTCAGTTTTTAACAAAGTGCTGACACGATGACAAAGTACGTTTTTGACACATTAAACTTTGCTCTGCTTCTGCTTCTGTGTGGAATAAACTGGAAGTTGGAGCTGACAGACATTTTATTCCACATGCAGCACACAGAAGCCAAAGATGGAAATATTTGATTTACAAAAAAAGGTTATTTTCAACAAATATTATCAGGGAACAAAAGGTCTGGATTTCTGTGTCTGTAACTTCAGATTTTTTCGTTTCAGCTATCAGAATCTTCCTCTTGCACGTCACTTCACTCCATGGACACCAGCTCCTCGACAGCCAGCGTCTCCATGACTCCCGCATCCCCCTCGCTCCCCGGGCCCCCCTGCACCCACAGACGCTCTGTCTCCCTCACACCCTTGAGCCCCAGCTCCCCGAGCCAAACCCCAGCTTACAACACCCAGGCCCAGGACGCATGCATCATCAGAGTCAGCCTGGAACACGGCAACGGGAATCTCTACAAGAGCATACTGGTATTTGACTTGATGTGCCTGTTTGTTCGCATTCTTACGCTTCATATGTCTCCGGTTTTTGAGTATTTTTTTCTCTATTGCCCAAACAGTTGACAAATCAGGACAAGACTCCAGCGGTGATTTCTAGGGCCATGGCGAAGCACAACCTGGAGGTGGAGCCAGAGGAGGGATACGAGCTGGTACAAGTCATCTCTGAGGAGAAAGGTAAAATACAGGGATTTACTTTTCATGGAACCTCTGGCTTCCTCTCCAAAAACTGTGATATTTGTACTATTATAAAATTTCCTTTGTACGTTACTTCCTCTGTACCCACGTTCTGTTAAAACCGTGAGCTTTCACTCCATAATTTCTGTTTTCTCTCCCTCTTCTTTCAGAACTGGTGATCCCAGACAACGCCAACGTCTTCTACGCCATGAACACCTCAGCTAACTTTGACTTCCTGTTGCGGGTGCGTGGCTCGACGGCTCGGACTGTGCAGCTGAGGAGCCGGTGTAGCTCCACGCTCCCCCGCACCCAGCAACGATCGAGCCTGTCGCTCAGACTCAGCAAGGTCACGCTGTGACCCCGGACTGCGGGCACCCAGCTGTTTGCCCTCACACCACTCATCCAGAACAATAGCGGGCATGGACCTGATGTGAGCTGATGGGTTTCAGATGAAGAGGCTGGATGGATGAACTAACGAGGAGCTCTGAAGGACTGCTGAGGGATCCCATGAGACTCTCAAAGAGCTCCACTTTGACACTTTTCTTACCGGCTGTGCCGCCTCTTCATGCCCTTTTCTCAGCTCAGCCTTAATATGAAGCATGGATGTGTAGCATGACTGCTGTGCCAGTGGAACTTGACTTTCAACTAGTGATGCCTGTAACAGAGTGAAACAGTGACCCCAAGTGGCGTCTGCTCTGTATTGCAACAGGATTTTGCACATGTAACGGGAGCTGCCAAACTCCTGACCTCCAACAGTATTCTGATATTGAAAAAGCTTCTTGTTGTAGCTGAATATGAACTTTCCTGGTGTCAAACGAAGTGTAACGAATGCAGAAAGAGAAGACTGATGGTGAAAAAGAAGGAGAAGTGGACTGAGTGTCCGGTCCTGTGGCCTTTACAATGAATGAATGGACCTCTGACAGTATTCTGAATGATATTAATTGATTGATTGATTGATTGACAGGAGCTGTGATGTCATTGTATTACTCAGTTGGGAATGTTTAGCGCTCCTGTTCAGCCCCTCTCACGTTATGAGCTGTGTGACGAATGCAGTGCTTCGCGCATTCTGATTGGTTCAATTGCTTGGTTTTAACAAGTCCTTGACAATTATTGAAAAAGCCTTTCTGCCCTTTCTTTGGGGTGTTGAGATGTAATTTGTGCTGCTTTCTAATCCCTAAAGATGTTTCCTCACATTTTCAGTTTGAAAAAGAAAAAGAAGTGAATAGATGTAGAAGAAAGGAAAAAGGAATTGAGACCCTGAAATAGAAAAAAAGCACAAAACCTCAGAGTGCTGCAGACTCGAGCCCCCCCCTTCAATACATGGACCTTAGAGTTGCACTTGTCAGTTGGTAGAAATGCCAATGGGATGTGAATATGGAGGAATGTGCAAGCCGCTCTGTAAGTGGTTTTTCTCCCTCTTCACTAAAATTAAATACTATTTTTGTTAGTAATTGTTGCTTTTTACATGTTTTTGTAACACAATCGAGGCCAGAAATGTGTGCCAGATTGGAGAGGGATGGAGGGCTTTTTTAAAGTAAAATGTTAACGATTCCAGAGTGTTATAAAAAACAAACAAAAGCCAGTGACAGATTTTACTGTGATACATTTAGAAATCTTTTCTGAGGGACACTTCACTTCATCTCTCACACACACAGATGCCAGACACCATTTTACACAGTAAACACCCGTCTGTTTGTCTCATGGGCTCGCTCCTCGTTCCCAACACTTATCACCTGTCACACTGCAGAGAAACATCAGAGTTTCTGTTTTTTTCCTGCAGTTCTTACAATGCCACTTAAAATGTTTGTGCAACCAGTTTAGTGTTCCTTAGTAATGTCACCCCCCCACTGGGAGAGCTGGTTTCACTGTTGGAATTATGTTAGCGGCTCAGTCATTTATCTCCATGCAGCACTTCTCGTTTAATCAGCCTCAGTTCCCGCGTTCTTCACTGCCAAAGACTCTTCCTCTACCTGAATAAATAAATTATTATCATTACTGCGATGGCTGTCCTGTGTGTTTGTGATTCTCCTGAAACGGCATATTTGTTCAAACATAACTCTGTTTTCGAGCACATCTGTCTGACCACACAAACAGCTGCCTCTCCACCCTCGAGCTGAGACGGACGACACGCTCGGCCCGTCACGTTGACGTTATCAAGAAAAGGACCAGCGGCGGCTCTGGACGGAGCCCAAGTCATTTTGCTGAGTGGAAGACGTTTTCTGCTGACTGGAACGAAGCGGTCGTGACCCTCCTTTCCTGAAACTGAGTCTGTTGCTTTGCTGATCAAACACTTCCAGGAATTCAAAGACAAAACGTACATTTTTGACATTCACAGGAAATAATTGACAACATTAAAAAAAGATGTCAGTTCACGAAAGAAGCTTTTTCTTTGACATTATTTAACACAACAAATAGTAACATTGTTCTTATATCTAAAACAAGGAATCAAACAGAGTATATTTTGAACCTGGTTACGTCTTTTTTAATGATGCATTTCATAGATGTAAACATGTCTTTGTTGTGTTTGTGTCTTTGATTAGAGACACACAACAACAGGCACAACATCAACCGAACGCGAGTGGACACGTCGAGCAGCTTTGTTGTCTCATTCAGCACTCACATGAAATAATAAGGACAAAAGCAAAGAGCAAAGCATCGTTCACAATATTTACAGCAGGACAGCAACACGACGCAGAACAAAGAGCCGAATCAAACAACATCATTCATTTTTAATTCATGTTTAGTTTTTCACATCTGAGATGAGAGAAACTTCTCAAAACCCTTCAAATCAAATAATTTCAGAAAGGAAAACTTGAACTCACAATTAAATGAACATGAAGGTATTAACCTGTGATAAGTGGTCATACAGAGACAGTTTAAGACTTTAAGGGGTTACAAGACAAAACTGACGGAAGTCCGTGTTTTTGTGTGTGCGACTCCGACTGAACGTGCAGATAAACATTTTTTCCTTTTGAATATAAATAATATCACGCTATATGTAACTGTAGTGAATGTCTATATACTTGTATGAGTGTTGCTGTAACGAAAACAGCGGAGCCTCTTCGTGCCGTTTCACTAGTTTGTCGAGAGAAAAGCTTCCAGTGTTTTCAGTCTGCTGTCACAGATATTTCTGCACTTCCTACTTTATCCGTTTTATTGTTGTTGTTATGCAAAAGGTGAGACCTGGCCTTTATACCAGTTAAATAGCTAGTTAATTGTATTTTATTTCTGCTTACGGCTGTCTGACACCATTAAATGAATGAATAAATAAAAGCCCAATGTACTTTGTGGCAGACCGTGGAGGTGGTCTCTCCTCATGAAGGACAAGGACGGAGTGTTTTTCCCCGTTTGAATGCAAATGTGATTCATCATCAGAGTGAGCCAGCAGCTTCTCGCAGCCACACAGGTCAAAAAATAATCGTCTTCTCACCTCAGGGACAAGACATGAAAACACACACACAAAAACTACGTCAGGTAGATATGTGGTGCGGTGCTGTGGGGAATATGGGATTGCATTCGGTGAATCCGAGCACAATACAACCGACCGTGAACTACAGAGACGACTTGAGATTAACACCAGTGAGCTAAACATAACGCACAAGAGATGCTCCTCAGCAATGCTAATGAGAAACAAAAGCAACACAGAAGCTCAGTGGGGATTCTGGGTAGCCTCAAATAAATAGGCATCATAATACTGAAGGAAACGAAAGAGCTGCAGTTACTTTTCAGTGCTGGAGACACACGATCATTAGAGGCCAGAGTTTATTCTGCATGTTGAAAACTCCTTGACTAGTTAAACAGCAAGAGATAATAGAAGTATTTGTGTATGCAATGCAAGTGTTGTTTTTCTTCCAGAGAGATATCTGTGGATGTTCTCATTCATCCAGGTCAGAGTTATTCCAGGCAAATAAA
The DNA here is from genome assembly GCA_029814665.1 of Acanthurus lineatus. NCBI lineage: Eukaryota > Metazoa > Chordata > Actinopteri > Acanthuriformes > Acanthuridae > Acanthurus > Acanthurus lineatus. Next base: position 18,962,941 of record JAPZDV010000021.1, on the reverse strand, counting down.
TCGAAGGCAACTGGACTCAGTAAGATGTCCGTGAAGACGTTTCGCCTCTGATCCAAGCGGCTTCATCAGTTCATGCTCATCAGGCTGGGCCTGTCTGACTGGCCCGGCCTTACTGAGTCCAGTTGCCTTCCATTTATTTGCCCGGAATTTTTCTTCCAGCCATGTTGTTTTTCCCCACATCCTGATAATATTCTGATTTGTCTGATTTTGGGCTGCAGAAAGACACATCAACAGGTTTAAATCGGGTTCAGAGCAGCGGAGCTAACTTTTGTAGTCTGGCAAATGCAAACAAATATGAATCACTCAGGATGATGAAGATGACTGCTGAACCTAAACACATGTCAGGTGAGACGTGGTGCAGGTTGTAAAGAAAGTCCACACTGAGGGACGCAAATGTTGAAGAATGTTGTGAACTCAAGTCACTTTTATTCATACTTCCCCAAAACACAACAAAAGGCATCTCAAGACACTTGACACAGCAACTGACAGTCCCACATGAGCAAGCAGACGACCAGGGAGCGAGGAAAAACTTCCTTTTAACAGAGAGAAACCTCAGAGGTGGGGGGGCCATCTGATGAGACCAGTCAGGTTGACAGAGAGAATCACAACAAAACTTTAACGGTAGAAATGTGTGCAAGAAAGTGAGTTATGAGATAATAAAGGGGAAAGTGTTTTAACAGAAATAATATGCTTTGGACAAAATGCTCCTGAAATATTGTTTAATATCCTGAATCTTGTCAAAGGCTCAGGTTTCCAGAAGAGTCTGAAGCTATGCTCAGGCTTTATAAATACCAAAATCTGCAAAACAGTGACTTTGTTTGACCCTGAAACCAGAGTTTGACATACTTTGTGCTCTTCTGTCCGTTCATCTCAGCAACATCGCAGCTCTGCCGGTGTTCTGCAGCTTTGTGCCACAGTGAGTTTCTGGCAGCTTTTCGTCCTTTCGCATCCCGACTCTTTTCATGGTTAAACAAGAGCATCTGATGGAAACTCGCAGGCCTGCATGTGTTTGTCTGTCTGTCAGCTCTCTGATTGCCAGGCCTTGTTTCAAGTCTTCTGTCAGGACCCGGCACATCTGCAGGGCTTTCATACATGTCAACATAAAAGGGTTTTTGTGCTCAGGGCTGTGTGAATGTCAGTGCATTCGAGTGTGTGTGTGTGTGTGTGTGTGAGTGTGAGTGTGTGTGTGTGTGTGTGTGTGTGTGTGTGTGTGTGTGTGATGCAGTAGGTCAGGCTGCACTAACTTTGCCCCCCCTCGCAGGAGGACGTGCTGCTGCAGCTGCTTTTAATCCGTAAGAGCATTTGAGTGGGACACCAGATTGTTTATGTAGTTCACTGAAAAGGAGCTGGCACAAGTGTGTGTGTGTGTGTGTGTGTGTGTTCGGGGGGGGGGGGGACGCGGTGCAGCTTACGATCCATCTGTCCCTGTTTACCCCACAACACAACATGGTGGCAGACAGTGAGGGAGGCTGGGACGGACCTGAGCCCTTGTACCGCTTTAATTAAAACACATCATTTGAACCTTATTTTGGCACAGACGATAACGAGCCCCCCCAACACACCAACCCACAGAGGAGAAACACACACACACACACGAGGCAATTAAAGACTCATTTACTCATCAGACAATTATTCAGCCGAGCCTTCTCTTGGATCCATCTCATGCAGCCCTTTGAGGCTTTTTACGGCGGGCAGGTCATCATTCAGCGAGAGAACGAGACGCATGTAAAGCCGAATTCTGGAGAAAAGGCTCTTCTGTTGCAGATTAAAGCACGTCTTTACTGTGACACCTGAGTGGAGGAAAGACTTTACAAAGAGGGAAAGAGGCGTGTTCATTATCAATTCATGGTTATGTTTTATTAACTCTGTACTTTCTTGAAGTCTTGGGGAAAAAAAAGACAAAATTCTAAGTCTCTAAAAGAAAAAGTGAGGACAAACATGATACCCACAGAGAAGCAAACACTGAAATAAAGACAGAAGCAGAAGCTTTCCTCAGAGTGCTTCTTCATTGTTCTTTAGACATCCCACACACCTTTTTATTTCTTAACACAAACACGCCGTTTTTCAGTATTGCTCAGCTTTATTCCTCTACAAAATGTTCAATTTTAAGAGCTTGAAAGAGACAAAAACAAAATACACCCACAATTTGGTAATTTTTGCCATTTAAACTCTGTTGCTGCATATTTGAAATCAAACGATATGATGAAACAGAATTATTAAGTAAGCTGAATAATTACATTTGATTTGTATCCAAGTAAAGTGGAAAAGGTCAAACACCAACAAAAGAGCTTCAATGTGAGCAGATTTATCTTTGGTTATGAAGATGTCAGCCTAAACAGCCGGCGCACTGGGGTAAACACTAAAAAAACATTACACTTTGGTTCGTATACACACAAAAAAACCTGAAAATCCGACTTCCTCTCAAAAACAAAAACAAAAAAAGCCGTTTCTCATGTTTAACTCGGGAGTTTAAGACTCGCAGCTGTCGTGTTTCGGCCTCATGGACTCGACTCAGATGAAACATTTGTGAAGTTTGCTGAGTGTTGCACTTTCCAGATGCTTGAACTGCACTTGGCGTCCGGCCGTAAAACACGACATGAAGTGAGAAGACGAGAGCATTTCGTCATGATTGAGTGCTGTGGATCTAAAACAGGTCGTGAAGAGGGTGGATTATAAATGAAGCAAAATGACTCGACTGGGACAGACAGCTGACGCCATCTAACACCGGTTCTTTTGGTGCGCTTATTACAATATTGTCACAAGAAAAACATGGCATTATGGGACATTTTACTGGACACTGGTAAGAGTTGAATATCTAGATTAGCAGCCCAAGAAAAAAACAAAAAAACATTAAATCAAAAGGGCAATGAAACACATTTGAGACTGTTTCAAAGGTCACAGCAGCTAGAAAAGGTATTGTACCACTTTAATGCTGAATTTTGTGTAGAAAAATGAATAGTGTTACCAAGAAGCCTAAAATGCATAAAACACTTCATTATCTGCATTAATTGTACACATCAACACACAAATTGTATAGTTAGTTCTTGTAAAGTCTTAACCAGAATAGAAGAGACTTGAAAATGGATTTTCTTCACCTACATAGTTTGTTTGCTGTCTATTTTTACCTGTAACACAGAATATTTGTGTCATTGCCATCATATCAGACAGTAAATGATTGAAAATGTGGTCCACCTGCTTAAAGCTCAAGTTTCTCACAGTTTAAGTCGAAAAACAACCACAGTGTTGAGTTATATTGTGATAAAACATCTTGTCTTGTGCTTATCTATGCAAAAGGTGGGAATGACTTTTTATTCACCAGAAACTCAAATGAAACTCATCAATCATTTAAATATTTGATTTCAAAGTGAAGCTTTGATTAACTTCTAAATTTGACACTGAGTGAGACGGCTGTCAGAGGAGATAAAGAGGAGGCTGGAGGTAGAAAACTGAGGCCGGTTTAATTTTAGTGTTGCTTCTCTTTTCCAGACTCGGAGGCAAACAGGAACCTTTCTGACAGCTGTGACCTGCTGCTGGAAGACAAACAAGAACAACACTAAAACAAAGCAGACGCGGCTGACAGACTCTCAGATGTTCCAGCACAGGAACAAGCTGGTGGTGTTTTTCTTTTTCAGGCTCCTGAACTTGTCTTCCTCTCTTACACGGCGAGTCTGAGCTGCAGATAAACTTAAGAACTGATGAAAACTCAAGAGGAACAAAACAAATACCGAAACAATGTTAAGGGTGTAACAGCTCAAAGGTTGGTCTGTGCCAAAGTTTCTGGATCGTTTCCTCTGTTAAAATGAAGGATTAAAAAAGACATCACACTGGCTGTTTTCAGAGATCTCTGCTCAAAAAGCCACTGAAACCAAAAAGATAGAAACCAGGAACAACATGGACCTTTCTGTCTAAAAGAGGGTTACCTGAGTAAAATGTTCAGTACAGCAAAAAAAACAAAATGAAACACGCAAAGCTCAAATTCATCTCCATGTCTGTATGTGTGCATACAACACAACACGACACAACACGACACAACACAACCAATCACAACAAAATGAGGAAACGGTTAAATAAAGCCCTCTGAGCAGGATCCGTCACACAGCTTACATCCGATTGCATTAGAAAACTTAGTTACCAACCTGTTCGCTACTTAACAGATGATTAGAAAACCAAAAATGTTCCCAAACAGACATCAGAGGTGCTTCAGAGAGGCTCCTCCAAAGTGCTTCCCATGCTGCAACACCCCCCCTTTGAGGGGTGCTAGCAGCAGAAACTAAAGTAAAGAAACTCTGAGTAGGCTGGAAAACTGACAGAAATTTTCCACTGGACCACAAAGCAATTGACCTACATGATAACTGATCAGTTTGTTGTTCTGATAAACTTTCTCATCCTTTAGAATGTGTCTTCCTGTGGACACGGTCCCGGTTATTGCACAGTGAAGGAGTTTATTTGCTGCGAACACACGGCAGCTGGACTGTTGAAGTAACCGCTAAAAAACAAGAGTCTTGATGCGGTCTGTGAAAAAGTCTTTCACACTCACGCGCTTCTGATTCTCATAAACAACATCTCTTCATCAAACCACGGTCCATCAAAAACAGGCCAGGCCTCAGAGGAACAAAGCGTCACAGTGTGTGAAGCGTCCCGCCGAGCTGAGGGACGGTTCGGACGACTCTCGGACCAGAGCCGAAGCTCTAACACGGTTAATAATCACGTTTGATGAAGGCGATCCTGGTGGCGAAGGGTCAGGCGTGCTGTACCGCCAACTCCTGTCCTATGAAGCGGCGCAGACGCTCCAGATACTGGCTGTACAGCTCGATATCGTTGTGTCCCGCCCCCTCCACCCAGAGAGGCTCCACAGCTTTGGGGCAGCGCTCGAACAGAGCGAGGCCGTGGGAGAAGTCGATCACCTCGTCCTCTGTCCCGTGGATGATGAGCACGGGGGACGTGATTTTGGAAACTTTCTCAATGCTAAAGGGGGAAAATGATCATTAGAAATGTAAAGAGGTCAGATTTTACAACGAATAACAACTTTTCCAACCCTATAAAACAGCACAGATTAAGACCATTGTGATGTCCAGTTTGAGTTAAAACACTGAGATCAGGTCATGAAAGTGACATCATGGGGGGTCGACGTGCTCGTCTTAAGAATACCCCCCCGAATCAGTGAGCTCCACATTTGTCTGGACTGTTAGTTATTTATTATAAGCTATTAAACATATTTATTGCTCTAAAACTTGTGTAATATTTTGCTGTGATTGAAGTTATTTAACAGAAACAGAAGCCTGTGAAGAATCACTGGCAGGTTCAGGTTGATCTTTACTGTCTGTCCTCTGCAGCACTTTTCACCCTCAGCAGGAAAACACTCTCGTGAGTCTAGAAATACTTTTTTTTCAACATAAATTAACATGTTTATCATCAAAGATGACATTAAAAACTGAAACCTCCTTTAAAAAGGGGAAAAGACAACTCTTCAAAGTAAAATCAAGTCATCCAACAGAGAAAAGATTTGATAAAGGAAACAGTAGAGAAAGATACAGACAGAGAGGAGGAGATGCCAGCTGCCCACTCTGAATGTGAACAACAGGCGAACACTGGAGGCTTTCTCATCTCACCACACACACAGCAAGGCATTCCCCGGTTTCCTACCACCTCTGCGCCTCACCCACTTGTACCATCTGGGACTTGACTCGCGTTAAGGCCAGCGTTGGCTGTGACCGACCTTCGTCAGACTCAGCCATTTAAACTAAGCTGACAACGGGAACATAAGGGATAGACGCTCACTAATGATAGCATCCCTCTGCGTAGTTACTGTCCATGCAGAGGGAAATGTTTCGTTGCCAAAGCTTATAAATAAAAACGCAGTGACGCCACATTACAGCGAACACTCACGTTGCAGAAGAACTAAACATCTTAAGAGGGGGAAGTTGTAACTTAATATGAAGTCATAAGAGAACATCCGACAAGTACAAGGCCAGAAAGTACTTCTTCACAACCAGCCACCAGCTTTTATCAAAACCACAGTTTAATGTTAAAGTCCACTGAAGTCACTGAAGAATATGTTTAACTTGTGCTCATGTCCCCTACAGCGGGAGAACTTCTCTAGAAAGACATCCATCTTTGCAAACTTCATCGCTGGAGAGGTGTTTCAATATTCAATACAAGAAGCCTGTAAACTTCCCTAAAATCTGAAATTCAAACATAACCTGTGCAAGCTACACAAAGCCATCACCAATTTGAACACAAGATGCAGGTAAAGAGTCCTGAAACCCCCAGTGGACTCATCAGTATGGAGAGTCGGAGTTAGCATTAGCATTAGCATTAGTACGTCAACAAGCTGCGTGAGTCACAGCCAGCAAACACGAACCAGAGAGGGCGTTTCTGTGTCGATGGAAGGTGATGCCCAGCTGCATTTCTGGCTTTAAAAGTTGAATAATGACAACATTGTAATAAAGATGTGGAATATTTTAGTGAGAAGCTGATGCTTCTCATCATAAAAGAGCCTGAGAGGACAAACAGCTTATAAACGACTTTCAGCACAGATGTTTGTCTTGGACATGATTCGCTTTCACAAGTCCAAGTGGCAATTATGCTCTTGTGTTGGCAGATCTGTAATTATGTAGAAATTCAGCAAAAGTGGCAGCATAATAGTTTGTATGTGTATCATGTTTACACAAGCAAATTATTTAGGGATTTTATGAGACAGAGAGAGAGAGGAGATGATTTAGACTTCATTTTTGCACAAAGACATCTTTGACAGGAGACAGCCAATGATTTACGTAATGGCAATAACATTATTTCTCAACCATACCAGGCCCTAAAAACACACATATAATTATACATTTGATCGCTTTCATTTGTAATTTGACAATAAAATAGAATGGAACCTCTCAAACATGGTTTGTGAGGTTGATAAAAAGAGGCTGGTTCAAAAACAACACAGAGAAAAAACTCAGCAGAGACTTACTTGGGAAAAGCATCGAAGCAATACGTTTTCTTTGTGTCTGGAAAAGCCACTCTCATTCCAGATGTTAGCGGCGAGTGAAGAACCACAGCTGCACACTCATACCGTGACGCCAGGTCTACCGTGGGTACTGTCCCGATGCTCTGTCCATACAGGATGATATTCTCGGGGCTGATGCCGTACCTGGTCCACAGCAAAGACGCACAAAGACTGTTGAAGTGCAGGCGGCTGGACGTTGTGGCAAACCAGAAGCTCAGCAGGGACAGATATGTACAGCTGAGGCAGCACAACGTAAAACTGCACACTGTTTTAATGCCAATGTGTCTACTCTGCTGTTAGTATTATTTATTCTTATTGTTCTGGCTTTATTCCATTTTATTTCTGTATTATTTTGATTCTCTGATTTTATTTGTTTTAGTTCTAACACGTTATAATTATGGTTCAACTATGCAAAGTTCTTTGAAAGCCATGTCATTAAGCTTATTATTATTAGAATTGTTATGATTATTATACCAATGATTAGTACTTCTACTACAAAAAGTTAGGCCATCATAAGTCAAAAACACAAGCTTCGTATTTTGAAAACTGATGAAAGGAGAGTCAGTTATGTGTTTTCTGCTCGACTGACAGTCAAATCATTTTATTTATTCAGTCATGTTGGTTTGAAAAAGTTTTAGCAAATATTTTAGATTTAAATAAACCGATTTTTTTATAAATATCCTGACATCACAAAGTGAGATAAAGTGAGATAACTTATATCGAATGTAAATTCACCTCAGCCAACAATGCTCCGTGTGTCGAGTCATCTCAGGGTTACAGCCGCATTAAGGCAGCTCCGCTTTCACTAATGAGACACTTCATCACACCACAGTGTCCTTGAGAGACACCCCCCCCCCCAGTCATGACCCATCCATCTCGCTCCTGTCCCCACTCTGCTTCGCTCTCATCTCAATATATCTCAGCTCTGACTTGATCACCTCTGACACCTTGATTCACATCTTTTCCTTTACATGACCCTTTTCCACCAATCCTTCTTTGGGTGCTACGTTCAATAACGGTGGAACATTTTTTACACTTCCTGATTCTGTTCCTGGTGTGATCTGAGCATATTGTCTCGGCAGAGCAAGACGTCATGTAATAAATCATCCCCTCAAAGACACATATGGGCCAATTATATCCTAACGTACCGAGTGCGCAGGGCGTGCCAGGCAGCATCGATGTCTGCGTAGAGGTTCTTCTCCGTGGGTTTGCCGGTGCTGACGCCGTAGCCTGAGTAGTCGTAGGAAAAGATGTTGCAGTTGATGCGAGTGCCGAGGCCGATGTAGAAACTGCTCATCTGGCCCAAGTCCACTGCATTACCATGGGAGAAGAGCACTGTAAATCTGAAGGAACACACACACAAAGGACAATTTGGTGAACTGAGCCAACAGTTAATCAAACATCTGACACCGTAAATTCTGATGAACTTCATTTGATGCAGAGACACAAATAAATGCTTTACACTGAAACAGACACAAACTGACAAAAACACAATCGAGTTTATCACATTTCTTCATTCACAAGCCCAACGTGGTATCTGCACTGAGTCGGACCAGAAGCAACTTGTTGTTGAGACAAACAAACACCATCATCTGCACTCCATGTTGACAGCTGTTTGTTTAAAGTTCTGCATGCAGGAAGACTTGTTTGCCTCCGTTCAATGACTTTTACTTCTGGACATTTTACACAACCTGAGAAGCAGAGTGTCCACTATGAAAGCTGGGTATTCTAGCTCTGGCTTTTATTCATGAATGCATGTCGTTGCTCCCTGAAGAAATCTGATACTGTTTTGAGATTCGCTCGGAGTGGTTTTGTTTGCGAGCCCGTATGGCCCGCAGCTCCGCTCTCCACTCAGAATGCGGCACAACAATGACTCGGCCTTATCAGGTCGAGTTTGGAGTCATTCTTGTGTAATACTAGATAGACATTAATACAAGATACACAGAGACTGTAACGCAAGCCTGTCCATGTCTTTTTAATTGATTTGGTAATTTAGTCAGCAGTAGCACAGTGCGGCAGGATGGGCATAAAACTTCACATTTTAATTAAACGTGTACATGTCAGCTCATAAAATACAGCTTCTGCTTGGGCTAAATTATTTTAAATTTAAATTACTTTGCATAAACTATCGTCCAATCACTGCCAATAAATTCAGTGACACGTTCCAAAAGGACAGAGAGACCGGTACCCAAAACATTTTGCCTCTGACTCACTGGGAGCTGAAATCTTGTCACTGAGTGTGACACTGTTTTTTTTTGTTGTTGTTTTTTTATGATCATTATCATTTCACAGAATTTCGAGTGACTGTAAAACACAATATTCAAGTTTTAAAAAACCCACAAGACAAAACAAGAATAAAATACTTTCTGACTAACAAGAGAAGCCGTTAAAATAAACTGCAGTGATCCAACGGAAAAGCAGGAAGAGAAAACCTGTCAGTCAGCTGAGTCAACAAGGAGATAAGTGCAGGAAGAAGGTTAAAAGAGGGAGTGGAAACGCTTCTAAGGAAGTGTGACACACAACCATCAAGTAAATAAAAAAGGTCAAGCAAGCTGTGGTCTGTAAAATGTGTATAAAAACAGTCAATCGAGGAAAAACAGATGCTGAACTAACTCAGGTAAACCATTCAGACTACTCACCTGGCGTTAGGAACACAGCGAATGTACATGCAGCCGACTTTGTTGCCGCGGCTGGATCGAGCGAGGAACACCTCTGTAGTGTCGAGCTCTCTCTGCGAGTACTGAAACTCCGCTCGCTCCGTCAGGTGGAGCTTCCATCTCCCCTCCACGGCCCCAGAAACCGATGCACCGCTCCGCCCTCGCAGGCTGGACGTCCCTGCTGACCCCGGCGCAGCAGGGCCTGCCTCCGGGTCTGGGAGAAAGGTGTACGTGGGCTCGGGGGGCAGAAAGGCGAGCTTGGCTGCGATGCGGCTGGGGCAGGGGGGGCAGCAGAACAGGCAGCAGAGCTCACTGAGAGAAAGGCCATTCATCCTTCACTGTGCATGGGGGGGACAAGAGGATCAGTGTGCTGCTGATTCACACATCATCCCAGTGTTAACACAATGAGATACTGATTACAACCTCATGCACGAGGCTTTCTGAGGGAGTGTGTTAACGCTGAAAGTGTTTCAGCCAGTTAGCGGCTCGCAGAACTTGTAAGAAATTATATGTATGAAGCATGACATTAACATTTAGTTACTAAACTTATGACAGATCTGAAGATGATCATCTTGCTTTAACAATTAAGTATTTATTTGTAAACGTGTTCATGTTAAAAATAGTGGAAAATATGCTTCACAATTTCATAAAGTGGTCTTCAGAGTGATGCTTTTGGTGACAAAAAGAACTTTATTGGCACATTGGACAGTGAAGAGCAGCAGAGTTTACACAAACTAATGATCATTGGTCAAAATTGTTTTTGATTAATTTATTTGGGTATCAATAAAAACTAGTCTTTGAATGTTCGTTTTGGTAAAACACAAAGGTTATAATTGCTTGTTTAAATGGCTTTGCTTCAATGTGTTTCAAAATGGCTTATTAACCAAATATAAAGTGTTAAATCCAGCTTAATGCGCCTTGACTGTCAATAAACATGTATTTGGCAGCAACAGTAGACTTACCTGTTGAGCCGCAGAGCTTAGGGTGAGTTAAAGTCAAAAAGAGGTTGTCCTGAAACAGGATTATAAGACAGACTTCCTCCCCTCCAGGCCGATCCAGGCTCGGGATCCCGGGTCAGATCAGATCCGTCAGCAGCAGAAACTGTCGGAGCCCGCAGGCCGACAGGACGCGTTATTTGCGTTATTTGCGGGGCGGCTGCTGTGTTTTCCGAGAGCTGACTGAAGTCCACGTCACACCCATTTTGTCCACTCGAGGAGAAACTGATGAGTGACTTCAGATCCAATATGGTGTTTCCCAAAGTGCCCTGGGTCGTTAGGAAGGAGTCCCTTCAGGAATTTTTGACAGACGCTGAAATTACAAACAAATGCTCCCCGCAGCCTCGATCTCAATGTGACCAAAACCAGCTTTGAACGCTTAAATTGCCATTAAACACGTAAGAATTCAGCTCCTTGTTGAACGCATGAGAGGTTCATCCAAACTGCGACGAGTTATTTCTCACCGATTAGAGACGAAAAGTGTCTGAAGCAGCTAACGCTGCTAAAATGCTAAAGCTAGCAGGAAGACGTAAACACGGCTCCTCCGCAACAACGGCCGCTATTCGCAGACAAACGGCGTAAAATTCAGCAAACAATCAGTTTCCGACGTGTTTATTTGTCTCCATGAGTCCATAATGGACGGACCTGGCGCGTATTCTGCCTTTATAAACGGTGTCTTGTCATTTAAATCCATGTACGTGCGGTGTTTTCCCACTTCTTCGCTCTTTACCGCATCCGGAAGTGACAGCTGACAGGATGTGACGTAATGAGCTTCCATCGGCCAGTTAAGGGCAGCATGTCATCAGCGTGAGTAAGCACCGTGAAATATGACAAATTTGAACCTAATTGTTCGTTTGGTGCTTTAGAGAAACATGTAACATGTACATGTTATGAGTCATCACAGTTTCTCTGTTGAATATAAAGATTATTTGAAGTTGCTGTGAGCTCATTACTGCAAGTTTATTTGTTAACAAAGAATCTGATAAGTTATCAGTTTTACATGTAGGCAAGGTAACTGCAGAAACATTAGCTTACGGCATCACCTGCCCCTCATCACCTTTACAGCCTCTTGATACCACGTTTACAGTTTTCCTACAATGAGCCGATCAAACCTCTTGACAGGTTGCAGCTGCCACGATTACAAAGATGTATTTTTGTCACCTTTGAGTATTAATGGGCCTTTTACTCAGCCAAAGCCTTCACTGGTGCCTCAGAAGACAGGACAGCTGCAAAGTCTCACCTCCACATCTCATCTTCCTAATTTCTGTGATTCTGCCTTTGTTTGTCAGAGTTTGGACACGTTTGTCTTTTGTAGTTCTGCCTCGATCCGATTACTTTCTCTCCGGGGAGTCACAGGCCGTGGACGACCACATACAGGGTCAAAGTGCACACATCCACCGTAGGTGGAGCTTTGGGTTTAAAATGCTTTTAATTACGTAATGTGTCAGGGCACACGATATGCATGTTGGGGGGGGATGCATGTCATGCGTTAAATAAATTTCCATAAATATTTCTAATGGTTACGTTAAGTTTTTCTGAGTGTTGACATTATTGTTTTCTGAATAACAGGACGAGTGTTCGGTCCAGTAAAGTGGCTCTCATCATAATTCCTCTTACAGTGCGAAGCCCGGCTGAACACTGGGGGCTTTTGTGTTGCACCGTTTGTGCTGTTTGGCTTTGTTTCTGAAAACAATATACAAGTACAAAGCAGTGGGGCCACAGCACGTACAGCAAGGAAACCATGAATAACCGTAACTATACAACACTAAACACAAACTCTGATTTTACAGAACTTCCAAAGAATAAATCTAGATTTTCTAGAAAACTCAATATTTCACTTGAACCTTAAAAATAAATATGCATGAACACAAAAGACAAGTGTAATTTAAAATAAACTTTGTGAATTTATTGTTTTATACTTACTCTTACACATCATACAATCCTAAATTCTGAAAGAAAAACAAAATAAAAAGATATCTGGTGGTGTTTCTGGGGGACTGGAGTGCCAAGGGACAGGAACTACGGCTCTGTGAACATTGTAGATTTCATTTGATGTCCCTCAAGCTCATCTTCAAAGACAGAATGAACCAAGTCCTCATTTGTCTTTACTTCTGCAGTCAAACAGTTTCAACCAGATTCATCACAACTGACAGGTTCATCATCATCATCATCAATTTAAACCCCTTGCATGATGAAAACACTGATTATAAAAGGTTGTGCTAGAGACAGGATCGAAGACATCAAAACTCTATCAAAGCAACAAAAGGAAGAAAAACACACATGTACTGATAATATCTAGATTATTTAGGTATGGTTGCCCTAATTGCTGGTGCCAAGTCCTTCATCAAAGCAGTTAAAAAAGCATTTTTGTGACCACATGTAAGAAAATTGGGCCTCCATCTTCTGTGAGAAGACGCAGTAAATATCCAGGTCGTAGTAGTTCAATATTACAGCTGTGAATTATGGTGGTTTACATTCAAACTGCTCATGTTTATTAAGAAAATAGAGGGTTGGGGGGGTTGATATGAGCAGTCAATAGAAAACAGCAAGCGTAAACTATGATAATCTCATGATTTACACAGCTGAACAATCATCCCAAGTACAGGACTTTTTCTCTGAAGGGACTTTTAAATCTGTTACAGAAAACTGAGCGTTTGTAGACGATGTTCTGCTGTCACGCCAGCAGGCAAGCTTGAATATTCTGAGTAAATATAACACACCTTTGGGAACACCAAACTGCAAAGCTGTTAACGCGTTCCCCTAAATATGACAATTAGCTCAAACACCATCGTCACTCAAGAATTTCCATAAACTCTTTCTGAACTCCAATTTTACACAATTGGTGAGTAAAGCAGTTCAGGGTTTAGACGATGAACAGCCCATGTGTTAGCATGCTTAGTCTCAGAGCCTTTTAGACATGTTCATTACCAACTAGGAGCTAAACGGCATTCCTGATGAAGGCAAATTTTCCAATGAAAGGACACTGAAGTCAGCCAGGTCCAACATTAAACTCTGTGCAAACAAGAAAAAGTGTTCTTCTTTTACATCATGTTCTGCATTGGCTTATTTTTAGAATGCCTAATCTGCAAAGTTCCTGCAACTTTTCTGCCGCTCTTTCATAAATATTTAATAATCAAGATCAAGCAACATTAGTGAGGAAAGCTTCTGATAATGAAAAAAACATAGAACTAAAACTTTTCTCTCCATCTATTAAAGGGCTTTTTCAACTTTCAGTAATATCTCTTTACTATGAACAGACTCCAGTAAAAGGATAAAAGCATGGCTTGGATACTCTGTTTTTCTGCGAGGTTAATAAAGCTTACAGGGGCTCGTTAACAGTAAGACTAGCATTGTAGATAAAAGGCCAAATGGCCCTTAGGAGACACTCATGATAGAGATAGTTAATGAACATACTTTGGCCATTACACAGGTAGATGATGGTGGTAAATAACTTGTAAATATAAGGGGGAAAAGATACAGAAAAAAGAAATATATGCCATTTGTGGCACATTCTTTTTTTGGGATAATTATGAAAGCACTTTTATACACATAGTACTATTCTTCACCTTATTCCCCAACCTTTATTATCTGGCAAGAATCTACAATAAGATTATACTATATGAATAGGAGCCATATGGTATTTACATTTGGAAAAGAAACTGTAGGGTCCTGTTTACTTGAACCTCAGGGTTCCAGCCATGCATTGTGCTACTGTTGTGCAGCTTTTTAAACATTACAGCTTCATTTCAAACTGTGCAGTCGGTTACAAAACAGTAACTCATATGTTTGACTGCACACATGCATGTAAAGTTTGATCTTCCTAGAAGAAGCTAGCTAGAAGCGCTCTTCATAGTAAGGACTCATCTGAATCAGAGCACGTTATAAAAGCGCAGCACGCAACTCTGCAGCGTTGCAACAATCTTCACTTGAGCTGAGCAGGTGTGTCAATGTGTAGAGTAACTGTGACCCGGGTCAGTTTTCATTCAGCATGTGTCAGTGGTCTGCTGGTGGTTAGTGAAACATGGAGCGATCCTCTCCTTAAACAGAAAGGGGCATTCAGGGAGAACACGCCGCAAACTAACACATATTATCAATCGAACAAGAAGGAGTTTTCTCAGGGAGCCTGCTGCACAGATCAAACATGAACTGCAAATGACCCAGATGCTGAACAAAACTGAGGAGGTGTAGCACGTTGGTTTGTGCTCTGCAGTTGACACACTTTGTTGTGCTTTGATTCCAAATCCAAAACGATGGACGTTTTACTGCACAATTGTAGTTCTAACGGCTGAACTGGACCGACTCTACGCCACCATGTCAGAGCTTGTGTATTTTTATTCAATGGTCATATGATCAAGATGGAATTACCTAAATATAATCGAAAAGGTTAAGCGCAAATCTGAATGATTTGCTGACACATGCTGCCAATCCTCCAGCACAGACCAACCAAACGATAAAAAATAAATAGAATGCAATCACACAATTCAAGCTAACTACAATATATTAATATAGATCTTCTGATGTCATACGCTCATTAAAACAGAAAAAAAAGAAATAAAAACACAGAATTCAATCACTCAGTTAAGTCAAGGTTTTCAGTTTCCCCTCCCCTTGCCTCCCCCACCTTACCCCTCCATTAACTGTTCATGCACCCAAATATCAGTATGATAAGTCAATATATCAAAGAGAAACATTTCTGGAAAATGTTGGGGCTTAGGAATTCAAAATGTGTCGATCCGTAGACTAAAGAGGTGGAAGAGGAAAAAATAAAAGCCAATTTAAAGAGAAGTTGACATCATTTTCAATCTGGGAGAAAAAAAAATCGAATCCAAAGCCCTTGCAAGGTCTTGCTGATACACAAAATCTTCCAGGTAGTTATTTTTTAAGGTTTTTTTTTGCTAGACCTTAATTGAGCTGTGTCATTATCCAGGCTGTGACACATTCCTTAACAGCTCACCCCCCCCCCCCTCTCATTTCAACCACCTCACAGGGATTGTATAAAAACAAGCTCACACCATCCCCCAAGTTCAGAAACAAAAAGGGGTAAAATCAAATGCTTTCCCTCCCCACAGCAACACAAATGTCCACCGAGCCCCCACAGCGCTCTCCCTGACTCTCAGGCAAATGTGCACACACACACGCGCGCGCGCGAACACGCACGCACACACACACAAACACACACACACACACACACACACACACACACTCTGACTCAGTGACCCATTAAAAAAGCGTTCGTGAACAAACAACTGAAGAATTGATTATTGATTTGATCATATTGATGCAAGTAACCAATCACAGGACTGAATGTTGATGTGTTCAGGTATGTTCAGGTGCAACAGGTGTGGCTGTCTCACCCATCGCTCTGGACACCGGCAGGTTACCGATGTACTGGACCTGGAACTTCTGGACCTGCTGCCGGACGGCCTCCAGGAACTCCACTGAAACAGATGAAGAACAGTGAGCAGGGAACCAATCAGAGAGCAGCAGGTGACATCGAGGAACAGGTGAGTCACCTTGTCTAGGCAGGTCTTCAGGTGAGATGCTCTCCATCGTTAGAGAGCGAGACGGCCTCATCAGCGCCTTCTCTGACATCATCTACAGATACGGGAAGATGAAACCGTGTTGGAGGATCAAAGTGTTTCCTGTTTTTAATCCGGACAAAGAAAACTGAACCAACGGAAAGTTTTTAGGATCAAAACTACAAACTACAAAAAACTACAGGCAACAAAGACCAAAACGAGGACTTTGATCTGACTGTATTTGTGAATATCTGTGAGTATTCGACGGATTTGTGTTTTATGTCCTTCTGTGTTGTTTTGTTCTTATAAACGTTTGAGATCAACATGGAGAGCATAGCGCCCCCTGCTGGAGATTAAACATCCACACCTCAATGTAGGCCACATCCTCAGGTCAACTAGGAAGCAGGAAGGATCAATCAAGCACCAATGAGTTGCATTATGGGAAATGTATGATCAGCTATTTTTGACCATAAACATTACAGATACAAACCAGGATACACTGACCTCTGCTTGTG
>JAPZDV010000021.1:18910535-18941841 GCA_029814665.1 Acanthurus lineatus | reverse complement strand
TATATTGTAACTGTTGCACAGCAATTTCCCTCGGGATAAATAAAGCTTCTTGAATCTTGAATCTTGAATCTTGAAAACGCTCTGCTGGGTACGAAATAGCTTTAAAATTTTGTACTGAACTGCACAGAGCTCTCAGGAAAGCTCAGTCATCAGGTGAAGTTTCCTCGAATCTTTTTAGTGTCTGCGGGATTATAACATAATCCCAGCAGGCTGTATTCGAACAGTAAGAGTTCAATATACATGTAGGAGCTCACCATCTCTGATTTCTGCACAGGCAGCTGTTTTACTTAATTAAAGGGATTAATGAGAACCCATTACAACACAATGTGCTGCAGCTACTGATGAAATGATGTACCCATTATTTAGGCAATTAAATAGGCATTTTTACAATCTACTCAAATGACCGATATAACGGAAAACACCGTGTACGAGATGAGTGCTCACAGTTTAATCTGTCTGATCACCTTCCTAAGAAGCACTCGTCATCACGAAGCATTCTTTCATTTTTATCAATGGATGAATGAACCAAACGGAAGCGATTACAACGATTTGTTGTTTCAGTTCTCTTGAACACGGCCGAGCAAACTGTGTCGACATACCTGGATGTTTGCTCCTCAGGTGGGGTCCCGGCCGCCTCTGTGCCGGGCTCTGAGGCGGCGCTCTCCACAGTCGTACCAGATGACGCCGGCGATCCTGCAGGTGACGTAGCAGCTGTGAGGGGAAACAACAGAGTGACAGCTGGAGAAACACGGAGGCTGATGTTTAAAACGTGGAGGACTTCCTGCTGTGTGCGTGTGGTTGTGAGTTTGTGTCCCGTCATCAGACGAGCTCATGTTTGTGTCCCTCTGTTGCTCTCTGATGCCGCCGCTGCTCTCCAACCAAGTGCCCTCAGGCTTCTTTTGAGTGACCCCCCCTGTTCCCAGTTCCTGTCTTTCCTACCTGACTGACTCATAGCCAGCGCCCCCCTCCTGCTTTTTATAGGTCATGTCTCTCCCATCTCCTTACCTTTCTCTCCTGGGGGGCTGGATCGGCCCCCTCCCTGTTGTCTCTGCAGGTGTTCCTTGTAGCAGACCGAGCACATGCCGTTGGTGCGGGGGTTACCATAGAAACCACATCCCATAGTGCAAAGCATTGGCACCTGCGTCTGATTGGTCTCCTGAGCCATGCTCTGACAGAGGGGGCAAGGGGGGGTGGGAGAGGATGTTCCTGAAAATGGGGTTGCAGAAGTTAGTGAAGATGATGAGCACGCCCTGATCACAGCTCGCTCACTATCCGGCTAAAAGAGCTGGGAGACGGGCACCGGAGCCGGGAGCCGGCCGGGTCACGGCCTGCTGACGGAGCTGACGGAGCTGATGGAGCTGACGGAGCTGATGGAGCTGATGGAGCTGATGGAGCTGACGGAGCTGATGGAGGTTTGAGAAACAGGTTCAAACCCCCATCAACTTCAATCAAACCCAACACCAGCAGCTCAGGGACAAAGTCCAGGTCTGCCACTCAATCAGAGCTGGACTTTGCACCTGGTCTAATTTATGTTTACAAATGAATGTAAAAGACAAAATCAGCGTCTGAATTACAGGTAAAACAAGACAGGAAATATTTATACAGCAGGAAGATGAGCACACAGTAACGCACGCTCCTCCTGTGACACCTGGGCGATGCGCCAGCAGGACTGACAGCAGAGAGCCACAGACTGTCAGTGAACCAGGTGGACCGACACTAAAGATCCGGACAGACGAGCTCCGAAAAAGCAAGTTACATCTGCGAAAACATCGCAGCTCCGCCGGCGACAGCTCGGCTTCTTCCGCCGCACAGCGAGAAATGCGCTCCAGACAAAGTTAACAAAAAGGAACAAAGCTAAAGACCTGTCTGAACGGATCCACCGCAAACTCAACCGAAACTCTCACATTAAGCGGCGACCTGGCGAGCGCTGGGTCGCTTTCAGTCCCGATAAACAGCCCGTCCGACGGTCCCCGGGTCGAGTTTTCCGCAGCACAAACAATCGCGTCCTCAGCTCGCTTAGCAAACACTAACGTTAGCAAACAGCCCGGACTTTCACTGCTCTCACCGGACACCAGCTCACAAAGAAGGACGGGACTCGCTCGGTGGCCTTTCCTTGTAATAAAAAACAAATCAAATTCAAAAAGAGAACAGCGTCCTTAGCGACAAAACGTAAACAAATCCTATGTTTTAAATCGAATAAGCGCTAGCGTTAGCATGCTAGCGTTAGCTGCACCGCTAGCATGATGAGCAGCCCAGAAACAGCGCGCTTCCCGACCGCGTCCCGGCGGCTCACAGCGGCTCACACTCACACAAACTCTCCCGCAGCGGCCTCAGGTGAAGACAGTACCTGGAAGTCAAGGTACCGGGGGCTGTCGACCACGGGGGGCTTCAGATTTACACGGGTTGCGTCTCCGGCACAGCGCGCGGCCTCCTACCGACGCGAGCTAACGTTCGAAACAACGAGCATGACGTCATCCTCAGCACCGACTCAGGCTTCAGTCCGACGGCCCGACGGCAAAGTCCGACACCCACCACCGCCATGACAACAACACCGAGCCAAACACCGAGGAGCACCGACTCAGGACACCGACTCAGGACACCGACGCTGCGGCGGGATCAGCGTTTATTAGGGTTAGACCTCCACATCAGAGCACAAGACTCAAAATACTGCAAACAAAAGACACAAAATACTGCAAATAAAAGACACAAAATACTGCAAATAAAACAAAATACTGCAAATAAAACAAAAGACTCAAAATACTGCTAATAAAGCAAATCTACAAACAAGCAGAATGAGCTGAAAGTGTCATTACAGCTGTCCCACGGGGGGTCAGGGGCCTTAACAGGGTCTTTCTGATGAAAGCAACACATTTGGCTTTTTTCTGGGAATGATTTAATCCAACCAGACACCATGAAGTCTTTAAAACAACAGCAGCACAGACACAGCGTCTCAAAGATATATTAAAACACTTTTATCTTTTCCAGGATAAATATTAAACCCTTTAAGGCAACAGGTCAGACCTTTAATCATAAGTACATATTATTAACTTTCAGATCACAAGTGTAGTGTCATTTGATAATAAGATTAAAATGAGTAAATCATAAAGGAAATGTGATTTCATGAATTTAAGGCCTCTTTTTTCTATTTTTCAAAATGGTTCATGTGCAATAAACACTCGTTCTTTCAGTCTCGTGGTCTGCTCCGCTCCGTCACGTCTTCTGCCCTCTCAGCGATCTGAGGGGCAAAAGGTCCCACCAGCCAGTTGAGCGGCGTGTTGTTCACCAGATACTCCGTGACCCCGTCCACAGACTGCTGCACCTGGGAACACACACACCAGCAGTACTTTAGAAACTGACATCCATAACCAACAAACACCTACCCTCAAAAATATACTGTGAGGAAAAAATGTTGAGTTTATTTGTGTACATCACTAAATACAACGTGAGCCTGGCTCACCCCCCCGAGAATAAGATAGGTGTTTGTTTGCATGAAGCACGCATGAGCTTCCTGATTAATTCCTGCTAAATAAGACTCTTAGAATACAATTTAAGTAGCAATAAAATGTAATGTAAGGACGAACTGCATGAAGTGAAAATAAAATAAAATTTCAAGCAGTAAAACACGTTTATCCGCACGGACGCAGCAACACAACCCCCCCCCCGTGGAAAAGACAGTGCGGTGCAATTAGTACTTGGGTCAGGTGGTGGCGGCTCTGCTCCAGGAGGAGGGGCGTGATGGCGCTTGTGTTCCCCAGAGAGGCGTGCAGCTCCTCGGCGGATCGCCGGGCGCTGGTGAGCTGGTTCTGGACGGCAGCCGGCAGACCCTGAGCACTCGAAACCACGCTGGAGCAGGCGGACCTCAGCTGGTCGCTCAGGCCACGCACCATGGAGAGGGCCTTCCACTCCAGCTGCTGTGCACATCAGGTGGGATTAAGGATAGAAATAGATAAAAAAAAACTTTAGCATGTTACATGTCAGATAAAAAATATAGCTGATTATTCCCAATTCGCTTCCATCATCAGCACGGAAAGTCTCATTTATTGCTGAACAGCAGCACTCTTACTATTTTTTCCTCTCATGCTGTTGATTTCTACTGTTTGCTGAAGTGAAATTCAAAGTCACTTTAGATTGTAATGTACAGTAAATACACTGTATGTGCTCTGAAATGCAAAAATAATCCGGTTAGAAACCATTCAGTCGATTTGGAGATGCAGTGGCCTGACCTCAGCCTCGTCTCGGCTCCCATCCGGCTCCGACTCATTCTGTCCGGCTCCAGCTTGCTTCTGCTTCCACTCCGTCCAGCGCTGCAGCAGCTGCTCCGACGCTCCACCTATCTGGTTACTGGCAGAACCTAGACCGGACCGAGCCTTCTCCAGCAGGTCCAAGGTGCTGGTAATCTGCGTCGCTGCACTGTAAGCGCTCTCCCTGGCGTGTCGTGCACGGAGCAGAGAATGCTGTAAGGCTCGCTCCTGTACTTTGGCCGAGAGTTTCCCCAGGCGGACGAAGTAGCTGTGGCTCTCCGATGGCGTGGTCACGTCGCTGCTGGCAGGTTCAGCCACAGCAGCTGAAACAGGACAGTGTCAATCTTATAGATTTGGAATTTTTATGTAGTAGGGTAATCTAGAATTTCAAACATGGCTTTAAATATGGAGGCGTGAGCACCAGCTGTTATGGGAAGAAACGCACTGCAGAGCTTCCGTACATGTTAATCATTTGTGGCATCGGCAGGTTTGAGTGACAGAGGAGGGCTCGACTGGTTTCCTCTCACTGTGCCAGCCGGTGCATCTGTTGCAAGCCACGTCACTCCCCAGATATAAGCCTGTGAAAGTCAAGCTCTGTGTTCCTGTGCCTCTGTTCAAAGGCACTTTGGGGAGTCTGGTGGGCCGCCGTAACTGCCGAGCAAATCCAAAGTACCCCGGAGTATCGCCATAACGGGCACTTTGCTGAGTGCAGTTGAAAACGGCCTCTCGAGTGTTATTGCGACGCTGGCAGGTTGTCATGATAACATGACATCACAGTAGCAGGTGTCAAAGCTGTGAGTGTTGGAAATTATCAGCGTTTTATGCGCCAAGTTCACAGAAGGGAAGTTCATTGTAATGTCCTGCCTCGCTCTCTATGAATAGCATCAACCATTCATGTGCTCGATCCCGTCACAGTGACAGAATTAACACTTTTTTATGACGACCCCACATCACCTTGTCCTTTCTTAATAATAATAATTTATTTGGAAAGTCTCAACAAATCTGCTGTTTGATCTACAGATCAGTGAAGCAAAGACGCAGCGTCAGCGACCGGCTCCCATAATAAATGGCAAATCATTTATGCAATATTAATTATGGAATAAATTAAGTTTCAGTAAATGCCAGCTAGAATTTATAATGTATGAAATTAAGCTTGGAGTAATGTAAGAGATGCAAGGCTAATGATTATGGTTGAACTTTAAAATTTACCAGCGAAACTACAGCAGTTTTAATGCTCACCTGAAAGTTGATGAGGTTCGTGAACTGAGCACTGCTTTTCTAGGCATCTTTTGATTGCAAGTGAAAATGTAAAACAGTGATGTGAAAAGAAAAAAAGACCAAAACTCTAGCTGAGGTGGTGAAGCAGACCTACAATGGTGATTTAAATATCAAGAAGAAAGTGACTGCTTTGGTTTTACATTCTGTTCTTAAAATGTAATTTCCATTTGAAATTTTTCACATTTGAAATATAGGATTGAAATCATTCCCATTTTGGTTTACAAACCAGATCTTTAAATTCAAAACTTAACGACAAACAACGACAAAATCTGTAAAAGCTATTTGTCACCATTAAAGTTTTGTTTACATCAGAGCTTTTTATGAAGCACTGAAACTGTTCAGTTCAGAATAAAAGACGTGAAATGCTGAAAACCTTTCATCGTGTCTGCAAAAGAGCCTGTGTGCGTTTCTCAACTCTGCTGCCAAAAACATCAGTAGATCTTGAAGCACCAGACTTCTTTGTTGTCGAATCAGCCTTCAGACTAAAAGTGGAAAAGCTTCTTTCTATTTACAATCAGCTGCTACAGAAACTCGACAAACTGGCCGATCTTGCACATAATTAATTTCTTTCAATTGCTGTCATGTTTCAGCTTCATTTGGTCCAACTGTGAAAACACACCTGTCTATATCTCAGCATATGGGTATCGACCCCCCCGGGTTTAATGGACTGATTATGCTTTCCACATTTAGAGCAGCTACTGACCCAGCTCTCTCTCAGTGAGCGGCAGGTTCTGGTCGACCCAGTCCTCCGATCGGCTCAGGGCCAGGCCCATCCCACTGCTGACCATCTGGCCCATCCTGGTGCCCATGGCAGTGGTGATACCTCCGCTGACTGCTGCCCGGGTCAGCTCGACACCGCCCATCACAGCCTCCACCACCGCGTCTTTGGCCCCCGCCACAGACTGACACACCAAACCCACCGTGTCCGACACCACCTGCAAAAGTAAGAGCTGCTTTTGTGAAATCCTGGAAAATGATGATGCTGCTGCTGTATGGATCTGTATTTCCTCCTCATCCTCTCGTCACATCTGAGGCAATTTTTCCAATAATGAGGCTGAATGAGGGATGATACAGGGTGCAAATAAAGAGGTGGAGGCTGGGGGTGCGATACTTTCTCCATAGAGTCCACTGTTTTCTTTGTAAGACGCCTCTAAATGTGTTATATTCCACTTATAGCTGAATATTTTTTTCCAAAGGGTCAAAGTAACCGGTTAAATACTGTGAGAAGTTTTTATGATGACATGAGGTGTGATACAGTTAAAGACCGAAGCCATGTTTGAAGTGACTTGACACATGAATATGTAAGTTATCACGTTGCTGTATAACAGTGTTATTTCTCTGTGAAGAGACCAAAGCGAGGCTTTAAACATGTAAACGGAGGCAACAACAGTTTGTTTGTGATTACACAGAGAAAACGGGCTCCTGAAGCGAGGAGTGACGTCTCGATCCCTCTTTGTGTGCTAATATCACAGCTTCTCTCTGCTCCAAACATGCATGCAGCTCAATATGTTTCCCTGCATCAGTTTTCAACATGGCGGTCAGGTCACAAGTTTTCTCTTACTTAAGCCACAGTTCTTTAAAACTGAAGGCAAGAGATCAGCAACACAAGAACAGAACCTTGATCCATTTGTTCAGCACTACGTTGAGTTCGCTGAGCTCTGTTTTTAAACAGGTCAAGAAATTTCCACCAACTGGTCACAAAAGAACTTTTATTACAGTTAAAAAAGAAGCCAAAAATGTGTCTGAACACATTAAAGTAAATAAACAGGCAATGCAGTAACAGTTTTTATACTCTAGTGCCAAATCTAACGGCAATGAATGCATATTTACAGAATAACTGTTGAAATTATGAGTAACCAGTTGAAACAAACTCAGTAAAAAGATGAAAAAAAGATAATTAAAGTAAAAGAAAGAGGGTGTGGAAGGTGTTTTCTGCCTGACCTTGTCTGCTGGTTGGTGCAGAATAGGCAGCTTCTCCTCCATCTTGTCCAGCCCTTTCAAGGCGTACTCATTTACGGTTGCAACTGAAACGAGTACAAAGCAGAATATGCTGAAAATTTAATAAGATTAAGTGTTTTCATATTCTGAAGCAAATAAGAAATGTATTTTTATTCTTGTCATATTCAAGCGGTATGAAGTGGACCGGGCACCTTTGATACTGAAGCCTGCAAACTCTTTTGGTGCATTTCAGTGTATTTGTGTGTCCTCTTTGCACATACATTGCATCATATTTTGCACAGAGAAATGAACCTACGCTGCGGTTCTATAATGTCCAAGAGGGGTTTGGACCCCGTGGAGGCGGCTGCTGACAGCGTTCGGACCCCGCTCTCCGCTGCATCCATCACCCCCTTCAGCAAAGGCACGCTGTCTTTGGTGTTACTGTAGGCGCTGGAAACCACCTCGTAGGCCGAGCTGACCAGAGGCAAACTGCTCACTCGGGAAACGATGTTCTGGGACAAAAAAACAAAACGGGAAAATCATTAAAGTCACTAAAAACACATTTTTGAACACAATCCTGTGTAATGAAAAGCTCTTTTCAGTTGTCTGTCAGGAAAATGACTGATGTTCATCATCTGAGGTCATTAAAGGCCTCAGTTTGGCAGTCGGTGTCATTTTGGTTCAGAGTTCCTCACCTGCTGGTCTCCGGCCGCCGGCTCTGCTGCCACTGCTCCGGTCTCATTAGTTTTCTCGTTGTCAGCCATCGTTGCTGCTGGATTCGGTTTCTGACATGAAGAACAGAGAGTCAGAAACACAGATTGGCCTCACATCGCTCTGTACGTATGATGAAATAAGTCTCCCCCTCTGATATTCTTTGTTTGATTGGCTGGTTCATTTATCTCACAGAGTTGTGTGTCTTATGAATTTAGAAATTGAATTGCTGTCCTGTCAGACGGTTTAATATTAGAGGCAGCCAGGCAACTCAGCCATGTTAAATTCATTTGTCAACACTATGATGCAACGAGGATGAAACTGCACTTACAAAACAAAATGGTGCAGCCGAGCAAACAGTGCAAGCCTCTCTGTTATGAAATTTAAATGTTCAAAATTGGACGACGCATTCGGAGTTTCTTTTTTTGCTGTTAACTTCCTGAAGCCATATTTTGTCCCACAATCTAAAACTTGTTCCAGCGTCGCACGCTGAAATGGCAAAGTGTTTCACACAAAGGCTGGAAAACATTTGATCTCACAAAAAGGATTAAAGTTTGGTGGATCAGTCTGTCAGATAAGTGTTAGTTTTCATTTTGACTGCTGAATATAGAGACATTACCTCTGAAAAGTACAAAATGACTTCAGCTCCATGAATATCTGTGTCGAGGAAAACCTCAGGTTGAAATCCTGATCTCATATCAGAGAAGTGTTGAAAACAGATGAAATATCAGACTTTCTGCAGCAGTGGTTCATGTGCTTTAGAGCAGAACCACTTGCAAACAAACACGTCCTAACATCTTTAACACAGTCCTGAGTTTCACAAAGTGTTCGGCTGGTTTCCAAAGACGCTCCTCTCATTCACAGTCACGATAATCTCACCTGCTGCTGATGGACCTTTTTACCTGTGGAATATTCCAAACAGGTGTTTTTGAGCTTTCTACAGCTTTCACAGTCTCTTGTTGCTCCTTTACAAAAAGATCTATCAAGCTGATGAGATAAAGCAGTAAACATATTGTCTTTGTGTGGTTTTCATTTCATCTCAAATGGATCGGAAAATCACCAAATCCTATATTGTTTATGTTTTAGGAAGCGTAGCACACGAACACACAACTGCTCACGGTGACGCTTGCTGACTGTGACGGTCGATGCACAAACATAAATACAGGTACTGACTCTGCAAGGAAGCACCAAGGACAAAGAAGTCAATCCAGTTTAAATTTAAGGTCAGAGTCCAGAGAAAAGCCACGAATAATGACAGGAAACGTGGACCAGCAGGGTCGCTGATGTTCACGGCCTCACGAGAGAGTTTGAGGGGAAATGGCATCAATAACATGAAGTGAAATACTGAACAAAACTGCACCACTGCGAATGTAAAACATTGCTTTGAATGGAAACCAAACTAAAGAATTACTTAAGTGAAACACTTTCTGAAATGAAATGACTCTTTTGCATTAATACAATAAAGAATAAAAACTAAATTTAACACATAACTGGGTCACAGAAAGAATTCAATGATTAGATCTATCAAATGTCCAATTTTATATCCGGTTTCTGTTCTTCTAGAAATAGGAGGAGAAAATGTATATCGTTTTTCAAATCAGCATCAGCTTGGCTCATACAGGAGAAAACCCCCCCCCCCATTATAGTGTCTGTAATAAGAGACTGACAATTATCTTCTCAGTTATTTAACATGCTGTGAAGAACTTGTGAAAAACTGCCTTCCTGTTTGCATTCATGTAAAAATCAGCCAAACATTTCTGGTTTATTCAAGTTTACGTCTCTTGCAGGGCTGAAGTGATGAATTATTTCCATCATTTAATTTCAGCTTTTTTTCTGCTTCTAGCTTCTCATTTATGAGTTTCAGCTGCTTTTCTTGGTCCGACGTGAAAGCAACCTGAATATTTTTGGGTAATGGATTGTTTGCAGGACAGACGAGGAATCATAAAACTTAAAATAAGGATTTTTCATTTTTATTGTATTATGTCATGATAATTAGTGTCAGAAAATCAATCATGAAAACAATCAAGGAAAAGAAGGAAGACGTGCAAATATGACAAGCAAAGAGGCAACACAGCTGATTGCAGAGAGGCATCTTTCACTTTCAACATGTGGACAACATCTGTCTGTGCTGCAGATGGCGCCGGGAGACTCGAGTGTAAAACACCTGTAAACGGGAACGCTGTTAGCGTTAGCAAGCATCAGTCCGCCTCATGTACAGTTCAGACGAGTTTGGAGGAAAATGCCCTCTGCGATCGCACCGCTGACGGAATCGTTCATGTTAAATACAACAGAAACACTATACTATACTATACTATACACTATACTATATACACTAAACAACTATAATCTGGTGCTATCATGCAGTAAATGTTCAGACACATGAGGCTACGTTTCTACGCTCAGCAGCTCTTTTCCTGCATGGCCTTTAAACAAAACTACTCTTTATTCATTTTGCAAGTTCTTTCAGATATGTGGTCAATAACTGACCCCCCATGACCCCCCATGACCTGTGGCGTTCGGGACAGTCTCACTGGGCTTTGCGTGACTGCAAACTGCATTTTCCTACAACAAGCTTTTTTCCTGAGAGGCGGCTGATGAGATCTTCACCGGCTTCATCACAAAGCAAAGTGTGACACCGAGCTCCTCGCTGTGAAACGATCCCGAGATAATTTCCAGAGACGCAGCACATTCACGAAGAAGGTTACGCAACACAAACGGAGCTGTTTTCTTCTGCAACAATCATCTTACTGACACGTGAGTCTGGCTTCTTCCTGTTGCCTCATGAGATTATTTGTCACTTATTCACATTGTTGAGCCACATCTTCGCCTTTCACAATAAACTTCCATTTCCACCATGCAACCTCTGATATTACTGAACAAGCTGGTTTTAGTCCTGAAGGCTACTGAGACACCTGTCCTGGGGGGTAAAAAAAGACATCGCTGCTGCTTAAAGAGGCCGTGATCTGACACAGCGACAGCAAGAAAGAGCCGGGCTTCAAAAAGTGGACCTCATTTACACGTTCAGCTTTTCCTAAAATAAATCAGAGTCGTGAGACTGAAAAGGCTGAAAGCTGAAAGCAGAAAGCAGAAAGCTGAAAGCGGAGCTGCAGTTCAGATCTCAGCATTAACACGACGGGTCACAGGTCGGTTTAAGGGAGAAAAGAAAAACTGAATCTTTCACACAAAATTCATTTTCTCCATTTTCTTCTATTTGAGAAACACTGTCAGCTGAAGTTCAGATAAACAGAGGCCGTGAACGCAGCGTAAATAAATCATGAAACAGACACCAAAAACACCT
Source organism: Acanthurus lineatus (assembly GCA_029814665.1). Taxonomy (NCBI): domain Eukaryota; kingdom Metazoa; phylum Chordata; class Actinopteri; order Acanthuriformes; family Acanthuridae; genus Acanthurus; species Acanthurus lineatus. The sequence goes on along the minus strand of JAPZDV010000021.1, from coordinate 18,930,375 downwards.
TAAACATGAACACAAAGATATTAATGCATGAAAACATCTAAAAACAAGTGAGAAGCAGGTTTAGAGGATCTAATTATCAATAACTTTTAAAAAAGGAAACTGAAACTGAATGAATCATTTCTGCTCACTTTGAGGTCTCTCTGCCCCCCAGGACTGAATTATGTCTCACACACGCTCATCAAATCATCTTTAATCAGAAGAAACGGCTCATTTCCTGCAAACACGAACCTGACTAACAGCTTCACACACACAGCTGACCTTTGACCCACATCCTCAGCGATGATCAATCAACACGAAACTGACCTTCATCGATTCTCCCTGATCGATCACAACTTCCGGTCATTCCTCTCAGTTATCGAGCAAAGTTAGTTCATTTGTTTCTGCAGTTTTTTTGGGGGGGGAAACCAGCTAGCTGCAAAGTTAGCTAACGATCAGTACAGAAACTAGCTTAGCGCCGCCTTGGAGGGGGGGGGCTGATTTCAAACACAAACCCGAGCTGTCAGACCTGCGTGACCCCCCCGGAGCCTGTCGGTGTCCCGTCCTGTGACCTGCGGTGCAGCTTGCGGTCAATGAACCGGTCCGGCCCGCAACAAGGTCTCTGTCTGCGGGAAACATCCAGCGGCGCCTCTGGGAGGGGCGGGGAGGCGGGGAGTGGGCGTTCCCAAGAAACTTTCAACCAATGAGAGCGCAGCACGGAAGTGCGCGTCACTGCGGGCCACAGCTGTCACATCTGGAGCAGAAGGAGCGATAAAATACGTTTTGATGTTTCCTCATTTTGTTTTCTGACTCAAACTCTCTGAAAGTATAAATTAATAAAACTGTATGAATTTATTTTCTGTTGTGTGTGGAAACCTGAATTCTTTACTTAATAATAGTTTTAACAGCATTTCTTCTTATTTTCTTTCTTTCACAGCATTTTAAATGTGAATATTTTAAATTTCATCCCACTGCATTTCTTCATCATCTTCCTTTTCACTGATTTAAAGTCAAAATGTGATCAGTTCGATGCATCAAAATTAGCTTCTTAATCAACTTAAACACTGAGGCTGCTTCCATGTAAATGCATCACTAGTAATTTTACAAGATAAAATGACGTTAATAGAGAAATATTTACATGAGGTGAAGTTTTACTTCTGATTGTAGGAACATTTTGCTGTAAAAGCCGTTTTATTTCACCAGAGTTTGTATTTCTACTTATTACTCAAGAATCCCTCAGTAAATTATCTGAATACTTTTCCAGAAACTGTTGCACTTTCATTTTGACGTGAGGCGTTTAAGTGCACACTCGGCGGCTCTCAGCCACACCTCGTACCTTTGCCCCCCCCCCAGGTGTTACTCTCTGTTAACTGATAAGCTGATAATTACCTGAAACAAGCTGAAGATATTTTAAGTGTTTACTAATGCGGTTTTACCCAAAAGTGGGGACCACAAGGGGGTCCTAGAGGGGGTCCCCAGCAAAAAAAGGGTTATAATTGCCACAAGTAATCAGCCTCATTAATAAGTAACTTGTAATCCACGAGTAACACGCTGACAAATGTGTTTTGGTTGAAGGATTCCTGAACCTGCTATAATAAAACATTTAAAAGCAAAAATCAGTGGGGGCCCTGCAACAACATCTCATCAGAAGGAAATCCAGCTTCTGTGTTCTTGATGTAAATGTATGTGGATATAAAATATGCAGTATTTATTCATTACATTAATTGTCTATAAATTATGTATTTATACATTCACACATTCCTCTTCCAGTCTTCATGATGAAACCTCATCAGCTTCATGCAAGTTGCAGCAAGATGTGACAAAAAAAGCTCGATTTTTTTGTTAGTGAAAGTAAAAATAAACTTTCCTCAAACTAAAACTCACTCACAAACAGTTTAATTTCTGCCATAAATGACTTACATGTTTATAAATTGTTTATTAATGTTGTGTGACACTAATATTTGTTAACCTATCTGATCACACTGAGTTCACAGCTACATAACATGCTGTTATTTATTGTTACTCTTTTCACTGCAGGTCTGCATGCTTTATATGAAAAATTATAGATAATTTAAGACCCTCAAAATGACCTCACATCTGCTTATAACTGCATTAAAATGTTATTAAGCTTGCAAAGAAAACAACAGTTAAATACAAACAGCTGGTGGATCTGGTGTGATCGAACACTGAGGATGCGGTCGGATGTTGAACCTCTGCTGAACGTCGGCTGTTAGCTGCAGTTGACACTGCAAACCCTGAGAGGGCAGTCTTTAGCCATGAAGACAGACTGTTTCTGCAGCCTCATCGAGGTGGACTCACTCATGTTTACATCCTTACATTTTCTCCCTGCAGATGCAGAGCACTGAGTCTTTTTCACATTATAGATTAAGGAACAAAGTATTTAAAGGTGTTTATGAAAAATGAGGCCTGAGTGATAAAGGGGTGCAGGTTGTAACAAAGGCTGCATTCTTTTAACATACTTATTGTGTTAAATAATTTTCATACAGGCTTTCTTCTTCATGTGTTTTTGAAAAAGCCACTACATGAGTTCCCCTGCTGGATGCTGCGTATCATCACACTGCAACTCTGCAAACTCCCTTTTCATCAAGAGAGCATTCTCATTATTCAGGCCATTACAGCTTCAATTATGAGCCCCTTTGTATTTCCCCAAAGCTGGCGAGGGACTGCAGAGGAAACACATTACCTCAAATATTGCAATCAGAAATTCATTAACTAGGACCTGTTGAAGGTTTGTTTTGGCCACGTTGGAATTTTCAAACTGTATTCGTGTAAAAACACGAGACCAAAAGAGTTAACAGGTCCAAGTGAGAGAGCAGCACAGGCTGGGAAACAGCTGCTGTCTGGACCAGCTCATCTCTCTCTTATTGTTTTATATGTTTATACATGACTGAGCAAATTCAACCTCTGCATTTTGTGCCTTTAAATAAAACACAAAAAAATCCATCCACACCAGCGTCACCACTCTCTCCTGCTACAGAGCTGGAAACAGCCCGAAGGCTCGTCTGTTTCTGCTTAACTCTTCACTCTGCTTCACTGGATCACTTGATTGAGGCCAAATTGTTCTGGATATTGAGTAATTGAAGATTAGAAGATAACGGGAAAATCACTCATCCCTTAGAGGAAAATGATCACCCCCCCTCACTGCCTGAAGACGTACCTTTCAAGATAAGGATAATAAATTGGCAATTTTAGCAGACTTTCATAAAATGTGAGAGCAGAACTCACAAATCTTATTTATAAAGATTTATTTTTCTAAGTTTCCCTCCAGACACATTTTTGCTTAACATGTGTTTCTCGCATAAAAATTATAAAAATAATCTAAAAATGGTCTGATAGTACATCTGTCTCCTTCTTCTGCTTCTCGCTTTGTCCACCACAGAGACGGAGAACGTCATTAGAGGAAGAAACGAAACACCAGCAAGAGTATCAGGATGACGAGGTTAGTTAGCTTCTTACTTTGTTTATGCTGCTTGTTAGCTTGTTAGCATGTTAGCATGTTAGCTTGTTAGCTTGTTAGCTTGTTCCTGGCTGTTAGCTTGTTCCTGGCTGTTAGCTTGTTAGCTTGTTAGCTTGTTAGCATGTTAGCTTGTTAGCTTGTTCCTGGCTGTGGCGGGCACGACGTGTGTGGTTGTGAAGCTCGACTGAAACAATAGCAGATTTCCACCACATAATTATCTTAACTGAAGAAGAACGATAAGAATATTGTCACAAAATCTATTGGAAATGTAAAAAACAAACAAAAAACATTAACTTTGTTACTTTTGTGTTAAGGGTTTTTTTTGGTGTATGAATTACATCAATTTACAGTCTGTAATTGGAGAGAGACCATCTTTAGCCGTAACTGTACAAAGTGTACAGAAACACATACCTGCCAACCATTATGACAAAATAAGAATGGAAAAATGTTTTTTAATTTTAACAATATCATTGTGTATTATTACCACAACAGAAGTATTAACTTTTCAGAATCACGACCAGTTGGCTTATTGCGAGACCTCTGTTGTGAAACATAAAATAACATCTGCTTTGAGATTAAAGTCTGCTCACATCATCACTTTGTTAATGCATAATTACATATCAGAAATTTAATTAAAGTTTGCAGAGAGATATATTCATGTCCGTTTATCTTGATAGCCAACTAGTTTGCCTGGAAATTGGCTCATTTGCAGTAAGTTTGCATATTTAACAGAGGCTGTTCTGTACCAAAGCGAGCCTTCCCTATGTGCTTTAAAATTTCAGGTTTACGGGAATTGCACCACGTCACTACATGAAGAAGGAAGTGAAATCACCTTTCTAGTGACAAACTTTGCACAGATATCTGTTCATATTATCAAAGTCTGGTACTTGAAAAGACATAAACTTAAGGAAGCTCACAGAGGAGAGTGGATGGAGGAGGAGAGGAGAGCTTTAAGATATTTTGTGCCTTTTATTTTCAGATCATTTCATCATCATACAACACAAGATGCCTTATACAAGGCACCAATGAATAATGCAAAAAGAGTAAATGCTAAATCTAATTGGACAACATACAGTGAAATGCAGTACAGAAACACACAGATCTGCATACATTAAACAAAGTGGCCATTAAAATGGTTAACACATCAAATAAAAACAAATAAAGCACTTTAGCTAATTTATAATTAAAATCATGACAAATTGAGCAAAAAATGCTCAAGGGATCACCATGAGTCTTTGGAGCCTTTCTCATGCAGATTAATTGTTTGAGTAAGATATATATCCTCATCAAAGGACACTTAAGCAAGGACGCGGCCTTTGCTAGGCAGAGGAGCAGCACAGTCATACTGTAATGAAATCCATTTGTTCTGTTTCATGTTTACTATTTAAACACGAGTCTCAGGTGGAATGCAGCAGATCACATCACAAACGTTTCTTTGGCTCAGCAGTTCTTTTTTAGTTTTCACCTTCTGCTCTTCATCGTCAGCAGCCGCAAAAACATAAAAATTAGCCTCCTTCCATTCACGGCTGACCAGACCTGCTGCGTTTCATCTGTACGTCACCACTGATGGGAATCTTGTTTCCAGCATCCTGCAACAAATTTCCGGAGGCCTTCAACCTGAGGTATCAGTGACATACAGCGCAGCTACAAATCAGCTGCAGGTTGAAACCTCATACGGACCTTTGCCCTCAGCATATTCGGCCCAATAACGTATTAATAAGGCATAACCAAGGCTGGGATAACGTGCCAGCCATGAGAGAGAACTACTATATCATGCTGAAATAATAAAGAGAAAGGAGTTTGACCTTGAGTCACATGCTCATAAGCATGGCAGGCTTATTTATTATTAACGTTCTTTATTATCAGATTTATTGATCATCATGATTTACAGCTGCATTAAGGCTAGTTTGAAGCTAGTCGACTCTTGGAAACAGTGTCTTTTTCTTTCTTGCCGAGAGTTAAATGAGAATTTACTTCCACCTTAATGTCTGTTTGGTAAATTTGCAGCTGGAGCCAGCATGCGGTTAGCTTAGCATGAAACATCCTGGGCAAAAAACTAGCCCGGCTTTGTCAAACAATAACTTAACCCACATATTAGTGTTGCTTAAGCACACTTAATAAATAACATGTTAAATCTTTTTTGTTTAAACATAAACCAATTTTTAAAAAACACAGTTTGCAGTTTTATATACGGTTTTAAATAGTGCCAGACTTTTTCTCGACCAACCAACAGAGACTTCAGGAAGTTACAGGTCCAAGTCAGGAAAATGTACAGCACATTAACCCCCGAAAAACCAACTGCACTTTCACACTTATTGTACAGATTAAAAGGACAAGGTATGACAGGTTTATACGTCAGCTTTAGAGATGCTAGTGGGTGGATTTTGTTACCTTTGGATGAAGCCAGGCGGGCGTTTAGCCCTTGTTAAAGTCCTAATGCTAAGCTAAGCTAATGCTGTTTTGAGCTACATGCACAAAAACAAATAACTGTGTTTAGAACCAACAAAAACACCTTATGAGCAAATGAAGTTTCTTCTAGTCAACAATTTGGGTGAATTACACAAATAAGAGGCCTTCAACAGGGTCAACAAATAAAAATCATACTGATTTCCGGTGTCCTTGAATATTGGAAACTACCATGAATTTTAGGTTATATATTTCTATGCGTGTACTCAGAATGAACATCTAAAAATGTCACTGATTATCTGCATCACAGTGTATGTAAATTGAACATTGCAAGAAAGTATGCACATAGTTTATGAAGTGGAAGCTGAAAATGAAAGCTCATAAAAGTCATTAACTTTGTGCATTAAACTTTTTGCAAGAGTAACAGTCTTTAATCTTTGGAGTTAAATTGCCCTCCAAGGAAAACTTAACGGCCTACAGACGTTTTATGACTGTTGTGCCTTCAGCTTAAAGGATATTGGAAAAGTGATTTGTGGAGAGCAGACCTTAAAAACACATAATCCAAAAGATTTGTAGCCACAGTCAGAAAACCTGGGAAATGCCAGGACACTGCATGCAACGTATGCAAAGAAACACAGCACGCTGCAGAGCTGTGTCACCGTGACATGCAGGAAGTCTTCAGTTTGCTTCGACAGAGGTCGCACAATTTCCTCACACTATGTTTTATGACTTTCAATCTTTGGTGAATACCAGCAGCTACCTTTCTATTTCACCGGGTCTCCCCTGTTTATTTTGGAGAGCTCATTTCACCCCAGCGCCCCGACATCGGGTCAGCTGCCACAGCGGAGGTGGAAGGGAAACATTGAAAGAGCTGACTGGCCCTGAAATATTTATGGTTCTTTAGTGTTGTGATTGCACGAGTTCTGACAGTGATGGCACATTACTGTGACCCCTCCCCAAACAAAGGGGCTGATGTGCTGCTCTCTGTTGTGGCTTGCAGAGGTAAAACAAAGTGCATGCTTTTTCACCACAGACTGAGTCTCGAAGCCTTTCTTGTTTTCCTCTCTCTCCTCTCTGTGTATAAAAGATATCTCGCTGTATTGATCCTCATCCTTTTCACCATGTTGTTTTTTCTCTGCTTCTTTTATCCCTTTCCTACTATTTTCTCCCATATTATTTTCTTCAAATCTCTTCAGAGCAAAGTGTGCCTGCCCTCTCTCCTCTCTCTGCCTTCTCTTCCTACTCAATATCCCATCTCATTTCCTCTACCTTGTCATCTCTGCACCACATTCATAATGACAGATTGATGGCTGCCTCTGCAGAGCCTCTCAGTGATAACAGAGTCGCCTCGATTGGTCCTAACTAATTTACAAGTCTGTTTACACGCTGACAGTAAATTATTTTACATTCAGATTCTTTAAATCTTATAAGTAATTAGGAATTAAATATACCTCAAAACATTTATTAGAGTCATCTCAGGACTCAGTGCTGTGCTGCACACTAACCAAGTGCAAATAACAGACGGCAGCACAAACAGTGACAAATGGAATAAGTTGCATGAACACGAGTTAATATAAAATTGAGTTAGCGTGTTTCACATACAGGAGAAAAGAACGAGCATTCATCATTTATGAGAGCGGCGGCTTGTTGTTGCTCTCATTCAAAACCAAACAAAGCTTTGTTATTCAAACCTTTTTACTGTACTGTTTGCATATCACGCTGAGGACAGGAACGACTCCAAATCCAGCACACTTCCTTGATGTTTTGCATAAATGCTGGAGTCTCGGGGACTGTCGCTCCAGGTCGTCCTCTCTGTTTTTATTTAGTCCACATTCTCACTGGAACTGCTGCAGTCTTGAGGGCATTTCTTAATTTGTTTATATATCTTCATCACACATTGCGTATTCTTAGTCATGCTGTGAAATGTTGTAATCAACATTTCATAAGTTGAAGCTATAAAATGGAGAGAGGAAAACACAGCCCCTCAGTCGAGTTATTCAAATCTAAAAGTGACAATAAGTAAACAGAAAATTATTACATTTTAATTTGAAATGTAAACCTTCACCTTTCAGCCCAATAAAAATAAAGAGGAAATCAGATGTAGAAACTGAAAATGGCCTAAAAGTTTGCAACTACTTGCTTTTTCAGCATTCAGCAAATCGACATCTTAGCTTCTGTTGTTAGTAACTTCTCCAAAAGCATCGATCCTTCCTGTTAACACTCTTTTCAAACTCCTGTATTTAATGCTTTAAACGACCTCTGGATGTTGTTACTGTTAATGAATTGAACTGGTAATAAATTAAGTCTTCAGACTGACCGCTGAGCCTGTGAAGTTAGTGGATGTGATCACATGATGCCGCCTGCGAGCCTTCGTGAGCTGCCTGGTGAACCATGTGATGAGTTTGGTGGGACAGAAAATGGTCACACTGGAGACTGAGGCGTCTTTATTTTGGACGAGTTTAAAGTTTGGAGGACAAAGGCTGTGGCTGTAAAGAGACGCATGCCATCCTCCTCTCCTGCTTTCGTACGGCACCTCGGGGTTGGGGGGGTTTGGGAGGCTGCGCTGCCCTTCCCCTTTCCCCAACGCTGTTCAAAGATTAAAAAGTGCATCCTCCATCAAAGGTTGTAGTTTTTTCTCGCTAAGCTTTCTCACTTTCTCCTGGCAGCTCTTCCCCTTTTTATCTGGCTCAGGTCTGCTGCTGCCGGCTCCGACAGACCGAGTGGGATGAAAGGAAACAGACGAACAAAACAAATATTTATTTCTTTATTTGTTGTCAGCGCACAAACTTTGACAGGAGATGACATGGCATAGGTTCTTTTGTTGAACATGGCTCAAAGATTCTGTGTCCTGAATCATTTCTATGCAAAGCAGCTGAAAACAGAATAATAAAGCTAATCCGTGGATTTGGGGAGCTATTTAATCTTACAGTAGAGCTCCATGAGCAGTGAGAGTGACTGTGGATGTCCGACCTTCCTGCATCCCGTCTGTACGACTGCGACTGCTCTGGTTTCTGGGAAGCAGCAGGCAGACATGTTCAGGAAAAGTGGCAATAGATGTTAAATAAAAATACTCTTACAAATAAAAGTCCCATGTTTACAATTTTATTTGAGTAAAGTAACAGAAGTATCATTGAAAATTGACTTAAACCTGCATAAAATAATTTGTTTGGCCAGTTGGGGGCAGCGGAAACAAAACTAACACAACACTTACTCTTTATCACTTTTTATCACGTTAGCAAAGGAGCAATTTTACGAAATTCACTCTTTTTTAGGCTCGATTTTTGGTCTCCATCAGCTCCTGTGGGAAATATTCAGCTCCTTCATGGTGGCAGTTTCATGGTAGTGATCTGGCTCTGCTGTTTGATTGTTGGCGTTTAGTGTTCAGAGAGTTTTCCAGAGCTTTTTCAATGAAAACAGCTGCTAACTGGAATTGTAGAGTTGCAGGTCTTGAAACCAAAAAAAAAGAGCTGAAAAGCTTTAAGGTGGACTGACCTGTGATGCAACCAACAAGTAGCAGTTCCTTGCTAATATAAACCTATTAATGCCTCTGAAGTAAAAACAAATTAATATTTATATGTTTTTTAAAGCTAGGAGATCTGACTAGAAAAACACTGTATTTTTATAAGCTAACTGCAAATTTTGAGTGTAAAATAAAATTCACAAGCAACTCAACCTCTCAGGTAAATGTTGTCAATTAAAAGGGAAATTTTTTCTTTTCAGAGCAATATATTAAATGAATAAAGTCTCATAAGGTGGACATACTTAAGAAGCCTGAAGTTTGAGTGCTTAAAAGTTACAGCTTACCGGAGACGTTCAGAGAGAAGAGACAAACGTTGTAGTTTCAGAGGCAGGGTACGTTAACGACACACATTCCTCCTTCTCCCCAAAAGCTTATCGTCTACTTTTGCAACAGTTGGACTTGTACATCTTCAGCCAAACATGTTGGCAGCCTGGACTGAGCTGTAAAAAATTGTGTGCCCATGCATATTAATGGTATAACTTGTGAGAAAAAGGGGCATTTTAAACTGTAGTTTAGGAGCCAATTCACCAAACTTTTCAAGCATTTTTTCTCCAGATTTGACTGCTAATTGTATATTTGCAGTTTTTATGTCACTGTGACCACTGAGAGTGAGGCTCTGGATCTGCCCATTCATTTAAATAGAGGGCTTTGGACTCTGTGTAGCCTAACCTTTGAAAAAAGACATGACACTCTGTCTCTCCTCCATGAAAAGTTTCTTTCAAAAGCAATACAACATGTCTTTGTTTGGTTTAATACACTCACAATTTTGCTGCTATCGTAGCTTAAATTAGTAAATGTTAAAGAGACATAACCATATAAAAGGAGAATATGTCATTTCACTAACTCTTCTCACATGTTTAGTAGCATCCCAGACACTTAAAGTTAGCTTGTACTTGCCAGCATCTTGGTTTAGATTCCCAAAGAATCACAGGCATGTTGGTATGCGAGAGCAACAGAAGGACAGAAATCAAGTATGTAGGGACAACTCACCATTGTTCAGCTGCTGGTGAAATGATTTCTCTCCGAATGAAACGCTGCTGTATCTGTTGTTTCCACAGTCAGCTCGCACAAAGACTTTCAGCCCGTCTCCTCTGGACAAAGGAAACTTTTCTTTTGAAGTTGTAATTGTGGAGGCTATAAAGTCACATGCAGCACGGGTTGATAAGGTAAGCAGGATGAATAATGTTAATAAGTATTACGGTGCTGTGCAGGCACATTTTGGACTGTGTAAAGGAAGATAAGACTAAAAACAAAACAGCAAACAACGAGCAAACCACAACAACGCCCTACATCAATATCAATGTCATCCAGTAGGCCATATTATATTATAAGCTTCATAAAAACAACAGAGAATATAAAACGGGAACTTGCCTTTTGGAGCCTCCTGGCATTTCTCTCAAAATAGCTCCCAGTGCTCAAAGAAAGTCATTATTTTGAGACCTTTGCTTATATAATGTGCATAAAAGAACAGTATTTCATCCAAAAACGTGTTTTCATATAAATTTTTGTATGATATAACCTCAGGCAAAACGATATTCTGTACTAGCAAGAGACTTTTTGCATATTTATCCAATCAGAAGTTGAGTCAGCTGATTAGCAGATTGTATGAAAAAGGCTTTGGGATGGCTGGGAAGAGACTGAGCTCCACACACGAGCCACAAGCCTATAGAAGTCATTATTTTGGCCAATTAATTATGCATGAACCAAAGCAATTTCATGGAGAGGTCCAGCAGGTCCTAACCCCTTTAACACATTTTTCATTAACGCTGCTGTAAATACTTTCCTGTTTGATCATTTCAACGTAAAATCCTTCACAGGTCGTTCAGATGGAGGTCAGATGAGAGTCAGGATGAAGAGTCACCAGAAAAACACCACAGATCCAACATCTTTTCCAAACTCAACCCCCAAAGTGCAATAAAACAACAGTTACATCTGGCTGGAGGCTTATCGGGAATTAATTAGACTGAATTATTCCTCTGTTGTGTTCATTTAAGCTCAGTGAAAAGGCAGAAAGACCTCAGACTCAGAAACGGCTGTCAGGATCGTCGAGTTCAATAAATTGGACTTCCAGGAATTACAATAAAAACTAAGTGTTCTATTAAAGTTTGTCTGTAATATAATCAGGCTAAATTATTATTTGATTATTTCATCAAATCAGCCTGGAATGACTCACCCTGTTGGCTGATGGTGGTTGGATTTTCAGATGATCTTTATTGGGCTGTTTTGGTGTAAATGCATTCGTTGTTAATTGAACATGTGACATTTTTTTGAGACTGTGCTTTGAATCAACCTTGTGATGCTATTTGAACGTCAGTGCAACCAGTGCATCCTCTCACACATGTTCCCCGAGCCGTCTGTTGTTTGTTTTTCAAGAATAAAGGTTCCTTGACGCTGGCTTTGCCCGGGAACAGAGCTCTCTCTCTGGACGCAGCCTCCGGTGGGATGCAGCCAAGCCTCGCCTCAGTGCAGCAATTCAATTCTATCAAATACTGTTTTTATCATCGCAGGATTCAATACAGCAACTTTTGGGGGTTTTGCCGCAATTGGCTTGACTTTTTACTATCATGAGGCGTTTTTTGGAGAATGGGGAGGGGCGTTTGTCGGCTTGAAGTTAAGCCCAATTAGTTATTAATCAGTTCCATTCCAGTCGCTGCGTGATTCTGCTTCAGGTTTTGGCACGAACAGGCTTTTCGGAGTCTCCTGTGGATGACAGCGGGGAGCAGCGCTGGAGATGCTGTAGCTCTCACAGCCGCCAGCAGACGAACGCCGCGGTCCACCCCCCTCCCCGCAGCTCCGGAGTGCAGCCCAGGAGCGGGGACCGACTCTCAGTAAGCCGGTGAACGGGACTCTGCCCCGCTGCGTGATCCCGAGCCCGGCTGTGCGTGGAAGCGGGGCGCATGAGGCGGACAGGAAAGACGAACCCGGGGCGGAGAAAAGACGCAGTCATGTCGGAGCGGCAGTCGTGCGCAGCGGCCAAATAGACCAACTATTGTGGAGACGGACGACTGAGAACAACTGGGCGAGCGACGGGAGCGGCACATGTAATTCCCAGAGGCTGCAGCTGGTTGGGTGCCAGTGGCGTGCTGGATGGGTTATTATTGCGTTTTTCTCTTCATCATTCTCCGCTCGCAGCGCTGCCGGAGCACTCGGGATCTCGGACGGCTGTCTGTGTCGGAGGATCGCTGCAGAGACTAACGGGGAATGCCATGTGTCGTTGCGCGACATAGAAGCTCTTTGTGGGCTGTTTTGCACCGGGGACAGGTGGTGCCGAGTGTGTGTGAGTTTGTGTCTGTGTGTGTGTGAGAGTGTGTTTTGTGAGTGTGTTGAAACTAGCAGGGGGTCACGGACACACAACCCCCTGAGACAGTTGTCTTGGGGATGTCAGGCCGGCGTGCGGGATCAGTTTTTGCCAGAGACAGGTGCGACAGGGAGGAGTAGTTCCGAAGCCCCGCACAGGATCTGGCGGCGCACTCACGAGCCTCCTCTCTCCTCTCACTCGGATTTTTCTCTTGGATCCAGCGGGACTCGCGGTCCACTCGTCCTGTCGTCTCGGCGGCACCTTTCCCCCCGGTAACCAGAGGTAAGTGACCCGAGCTGTCCGGTGCGGGGGTCTGGGGTCTGGGGTCTGGGCTGGGTGGTGGTGCGCTCCGTGCACGGACTCTGTCGCGCCTTGATGCTTTGGATCTTGAATAGTCTTGCTCTTGTTACACGGAGGAATTTGAACTCCAGAGAATGGCAGAAAGAAACTGGATAAATACACCAAAGCTGCTCAGTAATCATTCGCATCTCGTCTTTTCGGGGGGGTTCATTGTATAATTCACAATTTCATACTGCGTAGCTCGCAGACACGCACAGAACACGCAGCCCTCAGCTGTCTGCAGCTTGAGGAGACACTTCACTTCCATCTAGGCGATTGATTGGGTATTGACACGACTCAGATCGTGCGATTGAAAATGGCTGACAGTTATTGACCGAGATCATTTGTGTCTGAACATCTACGGCAAAGTCCCAGCAGCAGCTCGGGGTCCCTCAGCTTCTCCTCCCGAACTGTTGGTCTGAGAAATGCGGGGCTTTTGCTCGCTGCGTCAGGAGGAATCTGCCTCCTTTTGACATTAAAATTGACTGAAAGCATAACTGGAGAGCCTCGTTTCCAAATCCAGGGAGTTGCAGAAATGTGGAAGTGGAGACTGCATGTTTCTCCTTCGGGTGGGTCAAACGTGCCCCCCTCCCTCTGTGTCTTTCTTACTGTGTGTACTTGTTTGTTGGGAGTGTGATTGTATGTTATCTGCCGGTGGTGGTGTGTTATGAACAGTCCTACCCGCTGGGCCCCTGGTGTCCACTGCTCCCTCCTTCAGGCTCTGCCGTCCCCCCCCCTCTCCCTCTGCAGTAGCTGCTATCTTTACAGTACATTGAGCTAGTTGGCTGGATGGTGTCAGGATCACATTTGTAGCTTTTTTTCTTTAGCTGGCTCCAAGTCTCCTGAAGTTTCATCGTTTGGAAGCTGCATGTTTCTTCTTGTGGCCCCTGTTTCAAATTCAAATTGCCTTTCAGCTGCCTTTTGTCCTGTGCCGAGGTTTGTGGACTGGAAAGAGAGAGACAGAGGAGTAAGTGGAGTCCCGAAGGGTCACAGCATTCCCATAATGAGCCCTGGTGTGTGTGTGTGTGTGTGTGTGTGAGAGAAAGTCACATCTAAAGAAAGTGAGGCAGTCCTCCTCGTCCAGTGCGTAGACACAGCCGAGGGAATACCAGCACCTCCACCAGCCTCCCTGTCTGTCTGACTGTGTCCACCAGTCTTGGAGGACGAGAGCCTCTTTAATGCGTCTTCCTCTGAGCCGTCACACCGTCTGACAGCGAGGGCTCAGGGTCGCTGCTGCAGGTTACGCAGAGATCCTTCCTCCCTGCTGCTCAGATGCTACATCAGGGGGTTGACAGTATTGCACCAGACTCCGTTTCAGACCTTTTTTTCTTTTTACAGTAACAGTAGTGCAAACAGGTGAGATACAGTAGGTGGTGAAAGGGAAGAAGATGAGACACGAGAGGAGAGACGATTCTAAACGTGATATTGTCTAATCACGAGTCTTGCAGCTTCTTTGGCGTGACGGAGGACGAGTGGTGCCTCCTCTCCTCTCATGTGCTGACATCCTTTTGTAGGCCCATCTCACCACCAGTAATTACAAGAGAACCGCTATCAGAGGGAATAAATTAATAGACAAAAGAGGAAATACCTGTCTGATAAGAGCTCAGATCTCCTTATTGTACCGAATCTCGTTTTCATTTGCTCAGGAGTCAAGGGTAAAACACTTTGAGAGATGAAGAAATAAAGCATAACAGCTTCTTCTGGCGATTCAAGTCATCTTAAGAAGTATTTTAGGGGAAATCTGCCCAAAAATACATGTATTCCTTTTAATAAGAGCAGCACACGGTGGTGAACACGATCAGTGAACCGAAATAACCGACAAACAGATTGTAGAATATGTGACACATTCTTTCATTTTACTGCAGCCAATACCGAAGCGTCAGCCCTTTGAGGAAAATTAAGTCTGTAAGAGTTACTTTTGTTCCGATGAAAAGAATGATTTTAAAATAAACTCCCTCGAAAGAGTTTAATTTCTTTCTGCAGACAGAGGAGAGGGGGTAAATGTTTTCTGAGTCAGTATATAAATAATCTTACTGTAGGAAGCATTGCTCCTGCCAGAAGAAACGACTCTGCAGGGGGGCAAGACTGCACAGACAAGTAAGGCAAACATAAGGGAAAGCAATCGAAGGAACAGTGCACCTGATGTTAGAGCTCGAATCCTGAGCAGTAAAAGTGATTAGTGGAGAAAACCCGACAGGAAAAAAGCAATAGTTCAAATTAAAAGCCTAGTGGAAGTGCAGGTTCTCTGTCAATGGAGAACTCAGATAACAAGGCTAAATGTGTGCGCAGGAAGCCGGGCGGGGGGGTCGCACCGTTCCAAGGTCCCAGTGCTGATGTCAGTTTTTGGCGATGTTTCTCCGTCCCCGGTGCTTCTCCTCGCAGCTTAACAAACTGCTCACTGGAGCATGGCTAATCCTTGGCTAGCAGCGCCCAGTGATTTATTATAAAGTTAGTTAATTTGGGAAGATCTGCAACATCCCAGCGTACACACATGCTCTTGACAGATCCCCGCTGTCTTTACTGGGGAGTCTGCATCGCCAATTAGTCCGAAGAATCGTTGGTGTGTATGTGTGTGTCATTAAGAAAAGAGAGAAAGACTGAGTGAGAGTTTGCCCGGAGAGAAACATAAGAGACATTGTTCATCACATTGTGTCTGTTTGCCTTCCTGTCTTGTGCGGACTTTGTGTCTGTGTGTGTGTGTGTGTGTGTGTGTGTGTGTGTGTGTGAGTCAGTCCGTCTGTGCCGTATACAAGTGTGATTCAGCACTGTCCAGCAATCAGTTGAATGGGTGCCCTGTTTGTGCCTCGTTTCTGACGCCAACAGCCGTCTCTGCAGCCCCTCGCCTCAGAGCAAGTGTTGCACCCTATGTGCTAAAATAACAGGTGTCTTTACACAGTGACTTAATCCCCTCCTCCCCTCCCCGCTGCACCCTGCTGGGGGGTTACATCACCTGTGGGCCTGGGGCAGCTCCAATGTAGAAATAAAGAAACAAGTATAAAGCTGCATTTGTCAGACAGGTTCAGGCCGGAGTTTTGGTGCAGTTCGACCTCATCGCCGTGCTGTTTTCTGCTTTAACAGAGTCTGTTTGCAGCATGTGTGTGGAAAGCTGGGTTGCACATTAAAGCCAAGGTTGACTGGGAGAGAGTGGGGGTGCTGCCGGGGTCAGCAACTGGGTTTCTTTCATCAGAAAAATCTTCTTTAACCTCCGCTTTATGATCTAAGTTTCGGCCTCTTCAGGGTCCTTTACCCGCACATAAAGGGGCACGCCACTGAATTAGCACATAAAAGTCATTTTATTCGTCATGAGAAGTACTACTCAGCCTGTGAGAGCCTTTCTGTAATGTCCTCTGTGGCAGAAAGCCTGCGTTTGAAACAGAAGGTGTAGAGAGAAGGGGGTGTCTAATGAAAGAAGCCATTGAGTTGCATTCTGGGACATATAGGATCCAGTGTTTTCAGAGATTACTACGGACTAAAAGTCAGGACATCATGGCGTCAGCTGCTTTGATTTTATCTTAATCTGTCTCCTGTGAGACGGCCAGTTAGTGCCACACTGAGGAGCAGGAGTTAGCCCTTTAAGACCGCTTTGCATTTGGTGTTTTTATCCCCTGATTTACATGAGAAAAAGTATCATCTCAAAACCAACCGTTCTCACTTACTAAATCCAGTGGTAAAATATCTAGCCAAGCGGAGATAGTGTTAGAAGTCTTGTCTCTTGATCTCTTTCCTCACATAAATACTAAGGAGATGAATTCATTCATTTCATTTTCATTTTTGGGGACTCGTAGCCATGATAAGAATGACTTGTTCAGAATTCAAAAGAGAAGCAGTGCCCCCGTTACTCCTGATAATCGACGCACCGTCAACAGTCGGGGCTTTTTCTTGGTGGAAAATGTTTCCAATACAAACCCTGCACACCTCTAGAGGTCAGTGAGGAAGTGTGAGTTCTTGGTGTGAACAGACCTCTTTAAAGTCCCTGTGGCTGAAGTTTCTCATTTGGCAGAAATGAGTCATGAGGGGGCACATTTGATTCTAAGCGCATTTGAGTGTTGCAGTGAATATCTGAATCAACACCTGTGTGTCCGTTTCGTTTCTCCTGAGTTCGTCCGTCTGTCTTGTATTTCTCTGGGTTTGGGTCAACATGTATGGCAGATGTATTAGAAGAGTCCTGTGTGGGAGAAGAGCTGTCACCATCTTCATCAGTCTGGTGTGAGACCGGACTGAAACACCATGAGCTGCTGGGTGTGGGGGCTCGAGTTAAACCTGGCACCCCAGCCTCCTTCTCTTTTCTTTGGTCATTCTTCTTTCCTCTGCATTCCTCCCCGCTTGTTTTCCTTCACACATTCTGCCTCCTTACCGCTGCTCCCCCTCATTACCTCTCCTCTCCTGTTTCTCTGGCCCCCTCTCCCCCCCTTCTCGGTCTTCTCTGGACCTTGATGTCAAGGCCTCTCAGGCGGTGTGGTCTCTGTTTGCAGGCTGTCGGGGCAGGGACACTGCCCACCCGGACCCTCAATGGGACAAATTGACCGTAACAATGTCCCCACTTAGCATGTGGATCTGGGAGAAAGAGAAGGTGAAAAGGAGGGCCTGATGACTGAGGGGCAGACCTGCTCTGCTGGGGAGGGGGTTGGGAGGGGGTGGTGGACCGGGGCAGCTCTCTGAAATGTATGACTTTAAAACTTAATAAATCACAAACCTCTCCTCCTTGAAATCCTCTCCTCACCTCGTCTTTTGTCCGCACACACACGGCTTTTCTTGTTGTTTTGCCCCAAGGCTAGTGCTGGGGTTGCCATGGCAGCAGGATAAACAGGTTTGCCGGTGACCCTGCGAGCCCCCCCACGCACACACACAACACACACACAACACACACACCTGATTCTCAAGGCCCAGATACCCTCCGGTGGGGTGAAGGTGATGGTGGTTTGTCAGGCCTGACAGTCGATCTGCACTAAGGTGATACTGCACACTCATGGAGTGTCAAAGATCATCCAGCCCCCCCATTAAAATGCAGTAAGGGCCACAGCCCGGTGGGACCACCTTCACCATTTAATCACACACCGCTGCTCCCTCATCATCTGCTCTCTCCCTTTTATCTTTTAATCACTTGTTTTTTCGAGTCCTGTCTTCCTTTCACTCTCATCTCTCCATCTGCTTCATGGCTTGTATGCATCCACTGCAACGCCAATGCAGGCAGAATAGATGAGCGAGTTCAAAGAAGGAAGCCTGATGGAGTCAATAATGAGCACTCTTTCATTTCTCTTTAAAAAAAATCTCTCTCTTGGTTGCTGCTCACATCGGCAGCCACGGGCTAGTCTCTCCTCTGAGTTTGTAAAGTCTATGATTTTAATTTTTTTTTGTCTATGCCCTTTAACTGTGACAGAGTGTCTTGGAGAAGTTGGAGTGATATCATGTTGTGCGAGCCCGAGGTGGCGCAGTGTGACAGGAACAAAGAATGCAGCTGCTGTCACCAAAGGCCAAGTGGCTGTTGAATAAAGATGCTTCCCGTTGGTGAAACTGGCATTCCATGTAGGCTAATTGTACCTCCACAGGGTGAGTGTGTTCTCGCGTGTGTGTCTCGCCTATATTTGAATAAGGTAGACACCAGGGATTCTTTCCATTATTTGCAGCAGTGAGAAAGAGACATTTCCATCAGTATAAACTCCATCCTGCTGGCAGCCGACCATGAGTGATACTGTGGGAGACGGGATGAGAAGACAGGCAGACATGAGCGAGATAGACAACAACTTTTAATTCCCAGACACGAATAAACAGTGTGTGAGCTGAATGTTTTTCATAGCCTGTTTTCTTGTCATTAAGGAGCGTTCTCATAGCTTTTTTTCTCTCTCTCTCTCACACACACACACACACACACACACACACACACACACACACAAAAAGTTCCTCGTCCGTCGCAGTCTGATGAAGGCTCGTTGTCAGCGGAGGCCCAGTTTGTTAACAAGAGCAGAGACTAATGAGGGGTCAGGAAGTGAGAGGACAGGCCGGTCCCATATACCACCCAGAATACATGAATACACACTGGCACATTGAGGCGCATACTTGCATATTCCCTGACACACACACAAACACACACTCACCACACTCACTGCAAAGTAACAAGCCACCAACAGCTCAAAGCCCGGAGCAGCACATTCAGTGCCAGCAGCCATACCGCAATTATATTATTTTTTCCTCTCTGACATGATAAAAATAGCAACACTTATTCCTATTACAGCATGCGCACACACACCTCCTTGGTCTCATTTCCCAGGTGAGGTTTTTACGATCGCTAAGCAGATAACTAATAGGGTAGAGTTTACCTACTTTATGGTGGGAGACATTGCGGGGAGGATGCTGGTCACACACATCCTGAATCATTTCCCGCATCAGCGCAGCGTGAATCTGAAGAAACCGTGCCCCGTGGGCCACACTGGTATTATCCTACTGCTGTTATAGCTGATTCATTTCTTAGGGGAACTTCCAGCCCAAATGGCTCTATCCTGCAGTGTTATGGTTTCAGCAAAGTAGTGAAAAAATAAAATGAGAATGTTCTCATTGCTGTTGTCTATTACCGCTGTTGACAGCATTGTTTACTGCCGCGGCCACAGCTGCAGCTATTGTTGCTGTGGCCTCTGTTTGTCTCGCTGGTGTTCTGGTTTTAGCTTTGTGACTGTACCCTTGGCAAAAAAAAAAAAAGAAAAAATAGATGTCTGCTAATTTTGCTGCCAAGCTACCACTTGTTTTGTGCTTTAAGGTAATTAACAGCTTAATGCGTTAAGTGACCTGGGGGAGTAAGTCGTGCTGAAAAAACAAAAAGAAAACTCAGGCT